>CALNHX010004773.1:0-120071 GCA_940337035.1 Agriotes lineatus
TCTCGCGGATTTTTGAAAAGAATAATGTAATGAGCATTTAGGGAAATATCCCGCTGTCCTTCTCCACGATGAAAAATGTTTTGCGTAATAAAAAAAGCACTGAGGTTATGGTGATGGCTTCCCTTTGTGAATATGTCAACGACCGAGCTATTTGTCTCCTTCATTAAATCATCGATTATTAAAAGTTTGGGTTCGGACCTCTCAAAAGATGCCATGTCTGGCAGACCTTGTTGAAATTCGACTAAAGATTTTAATTCTTCGTACAATTTTTGCCACTCGCCATAATACCAGATAACTTTAGCGAAATTTACACTGCAGAGTTTGCCCATATTTTTCAAGAAATTTATTACAAAAAACGATTTGCCCGATCCTGAGGGGCCTGCCACAATAGCCGAAAAAGGATGTGAAAACTGATGCTCCATTTTTATGCAGTGAAAGATTATTAAAGTAGGGCCTTCGCTAATAAACTAACTTAAAAATCAAAACGCTCATAATAAATACATAAAAAACATGGTAAGTAAGGGAATCGAACCCTCGACCTCTCTCGAGAACAGAACTTAAATCTGACGCATTAACCACTCGGCCAACCTACCGCATGTATAAACTAACACTCGCCACATAATTAAAAATAAATACAGTTTAAAACATTTTTATTTACAAATTCATACAATATTTCATATAAATAAAGTCATGTACGGTTTCATGCGCTCATCTGCATCAATCATCTTCTGCAGTTCTATAATAACATACATTTTAAATTTGAACACAAGTTCCCACAATAAGATGTCGTTAGCGTAACCCCAGCGCAAAGTATTAAGAATGATTGAATCATCAAGACACAAATTTTCTGCATGTACTTTTTCAACAATTACTTCAGCAAAAATTTCGAAATTACATTTTGCACCTTTCAAGTCGTTCATTTTAACAACCATCAAGTTATACTTAGGCAGTAAATTTGACAGCGTGTCATACG
Source organism: Agriotes lineatus (assembly GCA_940337035.1). Lineage (NCBI taxonomy): Eukaryota > Metazoa > Arthropoda > Insecta > Coleoptera > Elateridae > Agriotes > Agriotes lineatus. The sequence continues at coordinate 974 of CALNHX010004773.1, forward strand.
TCACGTAAGGTGTAAATTTGCTCGCGGGGTCCTTTGGAATAATCATGCAAGTGTCTTTGGTCAAATGTTCCACATTATGTTCACTTAAATCACATTTAAAAGTTCCTTGTTTCGCCATCACAAACATGTCCGGTAGAGCCTCCAAAAAAATAATGAACGACTCCGGCGTGAATGAAACGCCTGCCCCAATGTCGGTCTTCAGGATTCTTACCACAGGAGAAAAGTTTTAATAGGGATCCAGCCTCAAAGGAACAGCTTTGCTAGAACTATTGTTTAAGGGCACATAGAGATCACATAATAAGCGCTTCTTTTCACGGCGAGTTTGACGGATCTCGGGGGTCATCACAGGAGCTACGTTGTAGGAATGCATCGCCTCCTGCACGAATACCCTCAGGTCCTCCTCGGCAACGTCAAGATGTGGCGAAGCACCCCGTGCCCTCTCGGTCATGGCTGGTAGTTGTGGAGGTGCACCGTGTTGTTTTTTATTTAAAAGATGCGTTTTCTTACTTGGTTTTTCTGTTGCCGGTCTCCTGCTGTAGGGGCCTGGTTTTTCTTGGCACTTACTAACACTTCGAGGATCCATCTTAGGTAAAACTGGTGCTGTTGACACGACGGCTGGAAGTGAAGCAATTCGATGCGATATAGAGCCCGCAGCCACGTTTATACAGGTTCTAAAACAATTAGTCACCGATACCCCACTCTCGAGGCAAATCATGTTGGTGCCTGTGTTTTTCAGTGCAGCCTCTGACGGACAAAGCACTGTTAGTCACAAACGCATGTCTCAACCTGTTTTAAAAAAGGATCTTAGAAAAAATCTGAAAAATTTCAAATTCAAATATTAGCGCGAAAATTGAAAATGACCGTCGCGTAATTTAATCAGTATCACGGTACTACTAGTGAAAAAAAAGCTATAGAATTCAATGAAGATTGTGTGTGATAGCATCCGATCTGTTGGGGCAAATTATAAAAATAAAGTAATTATTTCTATTCATATAGCTTTCAAATTTCGACGATTGATCGGAAATTTCTAGCTATATAGTAGATAGGGACAATGAAAATCTCGATAGCGCCTCGCTCAAATTATAATAATAGACGAACTATTTCTAGAAAATCCACCTACAAATCAAATTTTTTAAAAATTGTATCAACCTTTAAACACAATAAGCTACACATTCCCATTCTTATAATTGATATTTTTGAAAAACTAGTTTGTTTTAAAGTCTGGAGTCAAAACAGTTAAATGGCGTTCTATTCAAACGCTATAGCCCGATGTCAGCCCAATGTGGATGCGAACGTAGCGTCTTCGAATCCGAGTCCGTGAGAAATTTTTTTAAATATAAACAGCCCTTCTGTGAATGCAAGAGAGAGACAACCAACGCCAGATGAGGAAGACGGACGATCTACCAGTTTGAAATTAAAATATTTCCGCGAAAATTAAAATTAAAACGACAACCGCGAGAAGTGAGCACGCAGAAAACAAAGATCACCGACACCCCGGGAAGTTTAAATTAAAAAAATTGAACAGAAAAGATCTGAAAAATTTGAAATTCAAATATTCGCGCGAAAATTCAAAATTAAAATGACAGCCGCGAGAAGTGCGCACGCAGAAAACAAAGATGGCCGACACACTGGGAAGTTTAAATTCAAAAATCTGAAAAATTTCCTATACTAGGTAGGGACAATGCGTAATTTAATCAGAAGCTAATGCGTAATTTAATCAGTAGCACATGTGAAAATTAATTAGATCATACAGCGAAATTAATTAGATCAAACCGCAAAATTAATTGGGTCAATCCGCGAATTAAAACCGCGAAAAAATTCGCGAATTAAACCGCGAATCCGCGAATCAAATAAAAAGTGGAGGAGACTTCAATTTATCTGTGATTAAGTGGACTCTTACTGCGCATGGTTATTTAAATCCGACAAACATACCAACCAAACTTATGGACGCATTAGATACAATATCTTTTTGTAATCTTATGCAGTTTAATTGTATAGCAAATGATAATAATAGGATCTTAGACTTGATATTGTGCAATGATGTAAATATTGTTAATGTTAATCGTTCAGATGTTTCCATCTTAAAGGTTGACACACAGACCTGCCTATCGATTTTCTTATAAAAACTGAAACAATTCAAAACTTAAAATTAAAACGCGATATTATTTATAATTACCATAAGGCGAATTATTCTATATTAAATGATATGTTTCATTCAATAAACTGGTCGTTTATGCAATCAACTAATGTAAATTTAACTGTCAATCTTTTTTATACAATTATGAATAATATAATTTCTAAGCATGTGCCTTCTAAAACCGTTCGTAGTCAATACCCTAGTTGGTTTTCGCGCTCCACTATAAAAGTAATAAATGATAAACTAAAATTGCTCAAACGGTGGAAGAAGTATATGAATAGATTAGACTATGTGGCGTTTAACTTATTTAGAGACAGCTCAAAACAACTGATTGCAAGAGACTATTTGACGTATATTGGAAATGTAGAATCTCAGCTCGATGATAATCCTAAAAACTTCTGGAAGTTCATCCGTTATAAACGTAATTCTAGTAGTAGTATTCCGTCTGTCATGTCTTGTGGTAAAGTTACTGCTAGCACTGGTTCTGAAATATCTCATCTCTTTGCTAAGCCTTTTGGCTCCGTTTTTGTCAAAGGTGGCATCACTCACAGTAATAAGCCTAATTTCACACATCTTGGGAAAAACGTTTCCTTAGTTACTGCCGATCAGGTGGAGGGAGCAATCGCTGCTCTTGATGAGAGTAAAGGCGCTGGACCGGACAAGATTCCCCCACTTTTCTTTAAAACATGTGCTACCTCATTAGCCACTCCTTTATCTATACTGTATAACTGTTCCTTTGGTACTGCCACATTTCCTGACATATGGAAACAGGCGCACATTATTCCTGTTTTTAAGTCACAATACGGTAATAAAATTGAAAACTAACGACCTATCTCGATTTTGTCCTGTCCTACGAAACTTCTCGAATCATTTGCCTATAGTTTTATATTTAAAAATGTATACGCTAAGATTATTCCTAAGCAGCAAGGTTTTTTTCCAGGAAGATCTGTTGAGTCTAACTTAATTCGTTACGCTGATAAAATATCTCAATCGCTCGACGGCAGAACCCAGGTAGACGCCGTGTAAACAGACTTCAGCAAGGCCTTTGATAAGATCGACCCCAATATTCTTATCCGTAAACTTGCTTGTAACATCTTGCCCTTCTGCTAATAAGGGCGTTGAATTAATTTATCACCATCGGGTAACTCTCTCAGTCGGAGATTAATTTGGTTCAATCAGATATACACTTTGAGATCAGCAAATAAACACCAGGATAATTTTAGACAGTTTAATTATAGTGTAATGTATTTACAAACATAAGTATTATTCATTAAAACCAAATAAAATGTATTTTACAATACATTGTACAATTTTACGGGACGTCCTGTTGCGAGTTCCTTACGTCCCGGCAACCCGTCTTGCAACCGTGTGTCGATGGTCCGGCAGTTCGAGCCTTGGAAAAATCAACGGGACGCCACTGGTCGAGAATTCGATTCGCCAAAATTGATTTGCGGCGGTGCCAACTTTCGGGCTCGAATATCAGGTTTAATGTCGAAAGCACGTGTAACTGCAAATATAGGTTAATTCGATTATGTCAGGATTTATGACTTACGACACCGGGATAGTGCTGCAAGTCCCGGTGACTCGGCGGTGTGTTTGTGCGGGATGCGACGGAATGGGAAGCCAACGACAATTTTTCACCTGAGGCCTAGCTTCGTATCTTCAGCACACGACAGGTTAAGGTCGTTGCGGCGGTCGCTCTCCGGAGATGCGGTGGGAAGTTGTTTAAAACGGTGAGTAGATCTCTGTAGTCAACAGATGTTAAAAGCAAACTTAAACGGCCTTTAAAGTTGGCGACGTGCCGGGCAGCAATAACATGAAATTTGATACGGACAGGTCGGTCAAATTTACGCTGTTTGGCTGATTTAATTATTACGAAATAGACATATAAAACGGCCTGGCTAATAAACCCTCGTTTCGAATACGTCGTCCAGGAAATTTGTTACAACTATCTGCCAACGGGATTTGGGCTAAAAGTTTACGTTGAGTCCAGGTTATAGCATGCGTTGGTTTAATCAGCGAAACGGTTCTCCAGTGGAGAGCATCGTCTCAGAGAGCTAATCCTTAAGGAAGGGATTTGTTCAGGTGTTAGTTAGAAACACGGCCTCCAGTATTGGAGTCGTCGGTTCAACTTAGCTACAGGAAACACTTAGGACTCAGGATTCCAAAGTGTAAAAGGGAGAATTATCTTTAATCGGTCGGACAGGATCAGGGTGCAAGAAAACGGTAACGGGGAGTTATCTGGAAGAAATCTAGGGAATGAATGAGAATGAATGAATGCAAAGGAATCCCCTGTGGAACGGTCGTGAAGCCGCTTTTATGGGCTCCTCTTCGTGCTTCGTGCATCTAGCAACCACTTCGGGCATTCTAAGTGGGGGAGCAGCGCATACGTGGAGCGGGGATCTCTGAATGATGTACTTGGCCGCGCGGGCCAAAAATTCAAACTCGTAACGTAACGTACAAATCGCTAGTGGAGAACGCGCGAATTGATTTTAATTCAGAAAAACGCGTTCCCGCTGGTCGAAACGTTACATGTTCACTTAGGAATAACCGGTGACCTCTTGAGATGGGTCATTTCATATTTATCTATGAGATCACAAATGGTCAACATTAACCCATTTGTTCCCATGAATATGTTTTTCTTGAAAGTGTTTTTATTTATGTATTTTTGTGTCATTTTTATTCACATAATATACGTTTCAAGCTTTTTTCGATAAATTTTTTACAGTTTTTCAAAAAAATGTGTGTACTCATATGGGTACAACGGGAATACAGGTACGTTACTAATAAGAAAAATTTTATCCCAAGTTTAAATTGTAAATGCTTATATTTTGGAACCTCAGCTAAAACTAAGCCATATGATACTGAATAAAGCATTCTCTCTCTAAACAAAGAGTAACCTTGCACTTCATGCACATCCATCTTGCTCTTTGGTGGCACTGACGACAGCGTAACTGCTTTTCTAGTTTCTTTGGAAAATGTCCTCTAGTGTCTTTTACAATACTTTGAGGAACTGAAATTGGCTGTCTAGAATGTGTTGCCTTTTTATTCACTCGCATGTAATGTCTAGCTATAGCCCTAACAAAATTTAGGAAATCCATTTTGCCACCTGCCAAGCAATGGAGTCTCCATGCATTCACTACTGACACGTTGAGCATGTGAGTCCACAACGGCCACCACCATTTTTTCCCTTGAATACTCACACGATAGTTATTTACAGACTGGTCTAATAAGTCTACTCCTCCCATCGCTGATTTATAATTAGCAAACAAACGTGGTTGTGGTACATCAACTTTTTCTTTCTTTTCTTTTGACCAACGCTTTACCTTGCAAAGTGGATTTATCGAGTCATAATTTGTCATCATCGTAACAATATTGTTGTCTTTCGATCTAACTGCAAGTAGTAAATTTTCCTTATCATACCGACAGTCGAAGACTTCGCGATCTTTTTTTAAATTTTTTTCTGACCTGGTAAAGGGAAATTTTTTATGCGATTTTTTCTTGCCGTTCCGGTTGCTCTATATCCTTTTTCTTTTAAGGTTTTGAGCAGCCCATAACTCGTAAAATAATTGTCAAAAAATATAGTATGGTCTTCAGGATTTTCTACATTTTGCAGTAAATCTAAAACTATCTTAGATCCTAAAGGTAAGTTGCTATCAACGGAAGTTTGAGAATTCTGCTTAGCTCCACGGTAGGTGTCAAACTGGTAACAGTAACCTGTAGAACTACAAATCATCCAGTCTTTATATCCAAACCGTACAGGTTTTCCACGAATAAATTGTTTTGAAGAATGGTGTCCGTAATATTTAACCATGGCCTCGTAGATAGAAAGTTTGTCGTGAAATATACCCCATTTGACAAATCTCTTATTGAGTAAATCCATAAGAGGCCGCAACTTGTACATTTTATCGTTTTTGTCAACTGTTTCGTTGATTGCTAAATGGAAATACTTTTTGATATCATAGTATCTGTTCCTGGATATACACTATCTGACTAGTGGCAAAGAAAGATCCTCATCAGTACTCCAATACATTTTTTCTCTTGGTAATCTGTGGTATCCACTGAAGAGCAGAAAACCCATAAATATTTGTATGCCATTTTTTGAGATTGTGGAAGTATGGTTATTTTTTTTTGTACAGCAAATATTTGAGTTTGTTCTATAATCAAGTTCATTCCTTCTTCGTCAAAATATTTTTCAAAAATTTCTACAGGTGTCAGTGCGGTAATTTCTGGTTTGACACTATTTTCGCAATCTATATAGCCATGCCCTTGCTTCATTGAAATATCAATAATATTTTTTGTCCATTTCGGCAACTTTTCTAGAACACGAGCCACACGAGCCTTTTTCTTCGAAGGCTCGGAGTGGCTTACTACGTTTGCCAATACCGATAAGGGTAAGTTATCTTCCGCAACATTGTCAGAAGGTACATCATCGTCCGCATAATTTTCAGAAAAATTTGACACAAAGACTTCCACTTCACCAGGTACGTCCAATGGAAGAGTATTTCTTTGAAGGTCATCTTCATCTATATCGTCTTCATCGGTCTAACAATCAACATCAGGTGGAATTAGAACAATGTCAACATTTTCTTCATTTTCACCGATGTCATCTATAGCTGACTGTAAATGTTCGTTAGCTCTTCCGCCATAAAAAAGCCCACTATTTATTGGTCGAAAATCCATAGTTATACCTACAGAAAATATTTCAAGTAAAACTACGTGCAGTTCCCAGTGTACTCATATGAGTAGACCTAGATATATTCAAAAAAATCTACATAATGATGGGTGTGAAATTAAATGCAAAACAATTATAATGTAAAGTACTTACCCAAGAAAAGTTTCCCCTAGATATAATCAAAATTTTTATTCGAAAAACACACAAAAAATAATCAAGTTTTACACAGCGTCACACCTACGTTTCACGTCGAAATGTTAGGTAATGTTTTTTGTATAATACGAAGGAAAAAAACTGCAGACATAACGTAATGTAGTCACTTAAACGTGTTTAAGCATATACAATAAGAAACAACAGCAAAACCAAGTTTTTTTCAAGAAAAAAATTTTTTTTTTGCTGTACTCAAATGAGTACAGTGGGAACAAATGGGTTAATTTCTTAAAGTTGGTCTAGCGCCGTTATTATTGGAAATAGAGAAAAAATAATAAGAATAAAAGTTTTAGCTATTTTTACGGTGTTTATCTTACACTTATTAGTTTTCTTCTAGCTTTCATAGTTTTTGAGTTATAACAATAAGTTACATTTTTTAAATAGCAATCATAGTTGGCTTAGCCATTTCTAAAAAGAGCATATCTCATTTGCTAAATGGAGAAAGAATTGCAGTTTTATGAGCTTATTCAAAGTGTGCTTTTGTTTCTTTTAAAAAATCCAAGGCCTACTAGATATTATCAGAATATAAAAAATAAGTTAATTTTTTAAAGCCTGTTTAGCGCCGTTAATATTGAAAATAGAAAAAAAATTATAAAAATAAAAGTTTTAGCTATTTTTAGGGTGTTTATCTTACACTTATTAATTTCCTTCTAGCTTTCATTGTTTTTGTTTTCGTCATTTTCTTATTACGAATATTATTATAAAAGAATTATTTGTCAAAATAGGTATAACAAACCTTATGCCATTTTAAGCGGAAAAGTGAGCTCTTTTTAGAAATGTCTAAGCCAACCATGATTGCTATTTAAAAAAAAAACTTAATGTTATAACTCAAAAACTATGAAAGCTAGAAGAAAACCAATAAGTGTAAGATAAACACCGTAAAAATAGCTAAAACTTTTATTCTTATAATTTTTTTCTATTTTTAATAATAACGGCGCTAGACCGACTAAGAAATTAAGTAATTTTCATATTTTGCTTGTACCTAGTAGGCCTTGTATTTTTTCAAAGAAAAAAAAGCACATCTCGAATAAGCCATTTAGCAAATGAGATATGCTTCTATCTCTCACGGTTTCCGAGATCCCTATAGTGATAATGAAAAAAAAAACTCACCCTATATATATATATATATACATTGCAATGGCTTAATGTTTCGACGTCATAAGTATTTAATTCGATTGCCCTGCTCTGCTAGCTGTAAGTATTTATTTCTTATTTATCAATTAATTTCAAATAATTTCTACTTGAAAAATACTATTGCCATGAAAACTCAATCAGGGTTAGGTTCATTTATCTAGTTGTCTTATTTTTTAACTTGTCAAATATTTAGAATATAAATCTCAATTGTCAAATGACCTTAAATGTCACTGATCTTGACTGAATTCAAAATAATTCTTCTACTTGTAATCAGATACGACCAACGTACACTGTTTTCAATATTATTATGATGTATGACATTCTCTATCTTTTATAGTAAGTATTAACTATTTTAATTATTGCAAGTAATAAATATTGTTCATATACTTCAGTTTTATTCTAGGCTAAACTAATAACAAACCTTAATTGACGCCATTAATTGCACATCTAGCACCGCAGACCCCTTTGTACAATCAGTCACCACACGAACACGTCCAACTGCAAGTAACTGTCCAACCAATGTACAGCCGTCAAATCTTCTATAAAAAACTCAAAGTAGTCGAAGAATCCAACCTCTGTTCAACCAAAAACTGCACCCGTCGACCCACATATCACTCCTTCACAATCCTCTTCTACCAGTAAACTATTCTTGTTATATTCCAAATTAATACCATTTCCTTGCAGGCTCAACGTCCCGATGATCTGTCCTCTGCATGAAGACGAAGCACCCCAATATAGCCAATCATTCAGAATGATTCCCAAGTAGAAACATCAGTCCTCCATAAATGACTCCTACACCTGCAGTACTCCGCACCAGTCGAATCCTTTTTATTTCGTTTTTTTAAATTGTATTAACTCCAAGAAAGCAGCCCAATCCAAATCTTATATTTTCATTTATTAGTAAATGTTCTTCATTAATTAAGACATCTTGTTACTCATACACCATGATAATTATATTTCACATTATTTAAACTTCGTAGATTTTTGTACTCACTCCTCTTATGCCAGTACCATTATTATACAGGGTGACTGGTTCATAAACGTATATATTGGAGGACATGTTAATAGAGGTCATTTGCAGTTGTTTTAGCCAAACATGCCTTATACGAATGTGAATAGTTGTTGAGATATTCTAATTTTTGTGTTTTCTTAGAAATCCGCCATATAGTCGTACTAATTTAAAAATTAAAGCAAATACAACCTTTTTTTCTGCAATATTTCAGTTTCCCTCATTAGATTACACATTGGCAGACATTCTCTATCAAAAATTATGTTAAATACTCCGATCTAATAAAAATACGAAACCTAAAACCTCCACTTGTAAAAGAAAACTTCGAACAACTTGTACATTCACACGTAGTGATTTCAAAATTTTCATGATACATTAAGCGTACAAATAACTGTAAAAACTTCCTTGTTCTATTGGCTTTCGAAAGAGGTATAAAGGTTTACTACTTATGCTTCCACTGGGTAAATGTGCAGGCTTGAACTTTATTAGAGACAATGTACGTCATTAAATAAAAGTCAATACTTTTTATTACGTATTGCGTATTTTATTTAATAAATAGTAATAAATTACAAATTAGGTTCAAAAATAGTTCCTCTACTTCTAATACAAGCACGTGCCCGTTTCCTAATCTCTGTTCTTGTGATTCGATTTGTTAGATTATTACGTATAGTTGCTGCTGCTGCTTGAATTTTATTAATTAATTCATCGCGCGTATTTATTTCAGAGGCATAAACGATTTCTTTCATGTGCCCCCATACGTAAAAATCTAGGGGTGTTAGATCGGGGCTCCTGGCCGGCCATGGAATTGGTCCTCCCCTTCCAATCCATCGATTTGGAAACGATTCGTCCAACAAATCTCGAATAGTTCGGCGATAGTGCGCAGGACAACCATCATGTTGGAAGACCATATTATGTCTATTTGCTAGAGGTACATCTTCCAAAAGGTCCAACAAATTATTCCGTATAAATTCCTCATAGGCTACTCCATTTAAAACACCCGGCAAAAAATGAGGACCAATTAAATTATCGCCAATGACTCCCATCCACACATTTACACTAAATCTATGTTGCACGCTAACCACTCTGCTTTGATGTGGATTTTCTTCCGCCCAATAATGTAAGTTGTGGAAATTTGTTATCCCTTCTCTAGTAAATTGAGACTCATCGGTCCATAAAACTCTCCTCAAAAACGATGGATCGTCTATGTCAGCATTTAAAATAAAGCGACAAAATTCTACTCTACGTGCAGGATCTCCTTCTTCCAGCCTTTGGACGGGTGTATAATGGAACGGATGTAGACCCATTTCATGACAAGTGGACCAAACCTTCCACTGAGATACACCCAGATCAGCAGCTACTCTCCTCGTGCTAATGGTTGGGTCATCTTCGAACCTTTGCAAAATTTCGTCAGTAATAGCAGGATTATGTCCAACAGGTCCTGCACGTACAGCTTTTTTAACTGTGCCAGTCTCAGACAGGCGGCGATAGGTTGCAGCAAATACAGTCACGTGAGGAACACGTCTATTTGGGTAGCGATGTTCATATTCTCGCTGAGCTCTTAATGCATTTCCATTACAAAAACCATAAATAAACAAAATATCGGCATACTCGGCATTCGTGAATGTTGCCATCTACAATAATAGTAGATACTTAACGAAAAACAGTCTGATTACACACACACAACTCAAAAACGACATACGCATTTGCAAAGATTTGCAATTATGGAAAACTGTCAAAGAAAAACAACGAAACATAGCCTACTGTTACTGCAGTGTTCATGAAATTCAAAATTGACCCTTATTAGCGTCTTTGGTACTATGCCCAATTTCGTTGTTTTGTTAATAGATTAGAAAAGTAAATAATAAACCTTTATACCTCTTTCGAAAGCCAATAGAACAAGGAAGTTTTTACAGTTATTTGTACGCTTAATGTATCATGAAAATTTTGAAATCACTACGTGTGAATGTACAAGTTGTTCGAAGTTTTCTTTTACAAGTGGAGGTTTTAGGTTTCGTATTTTTATTAGATCGGAGTATTTAACATAATTTTTGATAGAGAATGTCTGCCAATGTGTAATCTAATGAGGGAAACTGAAATATTGCAGAAAAAAAGGTTGTATTTGCTTTAATTTTTAAATTAGTACGACTATATGGCGGATTTCTAAGAAAACACAAAAATTAGAATATCTCAACAACTATTCACATTCGTATAAGGCATGTTTGGCTAAAACAACTGCAAATGACCTCTATTAACATGTCCTCCAATATATACGTTTATGAACCAGTCACCCTGTATATAAAACAGTCAAGTTTTCAACATTTTATTAATATCCAAAATATTATGTTACATTTTTCAAAATTTGTTATTCTCCATTCAAAACAACTCTCTTAACTACCGTATTTTCATTATTGATGCTTACTATATTTAAATATACATTTGATACCTACATACTTTGTTATCTTTTAATATTTTAATTTGTTCTGTCGTATCTGATATCAGTAGTAAATAATTTCTATCTTTTAACATCTTACTTTATAAATTAAACTATATGAAATTTATTCTTTCCATTCTCATTTCTTTTAAATTTTATCTCTATTTAAAAATTTAATTCAAATAACCTTTTATATTCTAAACTTTTGCAAAGACTGACTACAATGCTTTACCAAATCTTTTTATCGTATTGATCATCAAACTATATCCACTCTTATGATATCATAACAATATATAAGCGGTTTTTATACAGCTTCCGTCAGCCGTTTTCCTCAACCCATTCGCCATTTATTCCTATTATAGAGTGTATTTTCATCTAACTCTTTTTTTTTGCATTGATTTAATTTGGTCGTTCCATTGTAGTCTAGGTCGTCCTCGCTTTTTTCGCCTGTTAGGTTTCCATTTCCAGCATTTTATAGGTAGTCTAGTTTCGTCCATCCTTCGCATATGTCTATACCATAGCAGTTTTCATTGTTCAACTTTTTCAAATAATGTGGTATTTACTTCCATATCTTCTCTTATTTTGTCATTTCTGATCCGGTCAAGTAATGTTACTCCACAGCATCTACGCCATCAATATCCCTTTTCCATGGCGTTTAATTTTTTTTCCAGTTTTTTACTTACGGTCCATACTTCTGACCCATAGATAGAACAACTTTCTACCAGTGTCGTAAATAATTGCCTTTTTTGTTGCTGATTTCTTTATTCCAGAGCAACGAGTGTAGTTGGCGTGTTACAACTTTTCCCTATTCTTATTTTGTTAAGTATGTCTGCTTCATCTGATCCAGTATCTGATAAAGTTACCCCTAGATACTTGTATTCTTGTACTAGTTGTATGTGGCCCTTTTCGGTTTCTGTTTCAGTTCCTTCGTTGCCGACAATCATATATTGTGTCTTTTGCTTGTTTATCTCTAAACCCCAGTTCTCAATCTCCGCAATCAGTTTTCTCGTCATGTATCGAATATCTTCGTCATCTTCTGCTAACAGCACCTGGTCGTCTGCGAATAAAAGGGTATGTATATAATCTTCTCCAATTTGTACTCCCATATTTCGGCATTTTTTATTCCATTTCTTCAACGCCTGGTCTAAATAAATTTTAAACAAAGTGGGTGAAATACAGCACCGTTGTCGGACACCTTTATTCACTACAAATTCGCCTGAGTAGTTTTGTCCAATTTTGATTTTACTTTTATTATTTTTGTATAAAACTTTTACGGCGTTTATGTAGATGTCACTAATTTCGCTTGTTTTCATTGCTTCCCACAATTTGTTGACTGGTACGCTATAGTATGCTTTACGGAGGTCGACAAATACTAAATGCAATTCTTTATTATATAATATAGTTTTTTCTATAATTTGTTTGATACAGAATAAATTGTCTGTACACGAGCGGCGCGGTCGAAAACCACTTTGCTCCTCCGAATTGTCCGTACAGTCTACCTACAGTCGACATAACACTAATTCCTCTGTAATTCGTGCATTCCCTTTTGTTTCCTTTTTTATGAATCGAACTCATATAAGCCAGCTTCCATTCAGTTGGCACCTCTTTTCCTTGCATGCACTTGTTGAATATTAACTTGAGTTCTTCCAATACTGCTACTGGGGCGTGTTTTAGAAGTTCTGCTGGTATACCTCCAGGGCCTGTTGCTCTATTATTTTTCATATTTCTGATAGCGTTTCTAATTTGATCTACACTTATTTCTCGCACTTCCATTTGTGTTTCTTCCTTTACGTATAGTACATTTTTGTATTGGATTCTGATTGAAATGGGCTAATTGTAGTAAAAGGTGATAAAAAATAACAATAATAAAACTAGTTTAGGTTCGTACGAGTAATAAACATTTTTCTTGCCTTTTTTTTCTGTGTGATAAAATAACACAAGTCAGTGCCTCGTGGATTAATATAGTCTAATTGTGTCAGATTTCCTGATATTTAGGGTTTACCTAACTACTGTCTACCATTTTTAAATTTGCTGGTTGATCAAAATGAACAGCAAAATTAATATTTCCTTCGGAGTATCTTTTTCCGGTGACATTTTCTCGCGACGACTTATTTTTTTTCCACTCACCATATAAATATAATACAGTACATACATAATTTCTTGTGCAGAGGAACCATTAATACAATAATCAGTTTTCTAGACAATATTTTAAATTCGGTAAATGTTTATTTTATATTAACGCTAAAGACATGTAAACCTTTGCCGACAAATATATAGTATTTATTAGTGAACGAGTGGGTTAAAAATGTCAAAACTTATTTTTTGCCGTTGTGATCAATGTTTGGCCGTTATAAAAAAACATTATATAGCACTCCTTACACAAAGTATTATAAACAAGAAATGGCGTTAAATAAGCAAAACTACTTTCTTTTTGCCGATGTGATCAAGTTAGTTGGCGATGTAATAAAGCGTCGTTAGTTATTACGTTCGGCTCGTTCCGGAAATTCTTAAGTTTGCCGTTGTGAACAAAAATGAAATTGGCTGTTGTGAACAAGAAGTTTTCCGATATGAACAAGGCACAATTTTGCCGATATGAACAGCATTTATTACGTTCGGCTCGTTCCAGAAATTCTTAAGTTTGCCGTTGTGAACAAAAATGAAATTGGCCGTTGTGAACAAGAAGTTTGCCGATATGAACATGGTAGATTTTTTGCCGATATGAACAACATTTGCTTTTGGCCGTTATGATCATTGGCCGATGTGAACGGTCCCCAATTCTTTAAAACCTTTGTTGGCCGACAATTCACATAATGTGATAAAGGTAATTCATTACTTTCAGACCATGCGTCTTCTTCTTCTTTTTCAGTTGCTTCTAAATCTCTTATATCAGCTGCTTCTGTATTCTTTTTTTCCTTTTCATACAAAAATTCTGCTTATGCTAATAATTGTGAAGCTGGCAAATTATTTATTGTCACTTCTTGCTCGTCCCCTGAATCCTCATCTGTAAAATCATCATCGCTTTCGTAGGGGGTAAAATAACAGTATCGACATCATTGGCAGTTGAGGTACTCGGGGTGCAATGGATATCCTCCTCTTCGAATGACTTTTTTGACTCAGCTATCGTCTCGTCAAAAGAAGTAACATTCTCACGCTCTAAAATGGTTAATTTCGCGGCCCTTAATACAAAAATAACTATTTCTAAAACGTATTAGTCTTGAAAACCGCTGTCATTTAAATGTCACCGTAGGTATGTGGCTCCAAAACGGCAAGAATTAGCATTTTCTCAGAAATAAAAACAATGGATTTCGAAAAAAATGCCCAGACCGTATAAAGTAGCGTTTGACACACAATTCAGCAGGTTGTGGTTAACACAGTTTGCCCTCTAGCTTTTTAAATTACTTCTTGGTTTAGTATATTGTTGGAAATTGTATTTCTGGGTATTCTGTATTTTCTTAAAGGTGTGCCTTTCTGTAACCCTTCTTTGATTGCCAATTGGAGAGTTATTTGTGAGTAGGTTTGATAGGGCCTGGACCCCAGACGGTTCTTGTACACTCTTGGCATGTCCCGAATTAGGCTAAAAGATCCACAATTTCAAAAATGTGAAACATTTTGAGATCACGTTTCACAGGAAAGAATTTTACTTAACCTTACAAGCATATTTTGCTATACAATAAAATTGATTCTAGGCCATAATTTTTGTTTATACAATACTAACCAACAACTGTCTAAATATTTCCAAGTTAGCCTTTGAATGATGTTTTCACAATTGCCATACTGTAGATAATAAAGTGTAGATTCACATTTATATAATAAAGGATGCAAAGGTTCCGATTCAGAAAGGATTCCCGAGTCACCTCCAGGTAACGGTACCTAAACAGTTCCGATATATTAATTAATAACGAAGATATTTGGAGTTTTAGGTTATTGAAAACAAGAAATTACACACACATTTTTAATTTTCTTCCTTCTTCTTTTGTTAAAGACACCAGCATTAATAACTGGGTATTTCTAGGCAACATTTGAAGTTAAAGGAATATTTTGAGTTGTATTGCCCTACCCTACGTCAAATGATCTGTGGCTAGTAGAAGAGCGAAAAAAGTTAATCGATGCTACATACACTCTTCAACTAAACCGGTACTAAATTTAGACTAAAATCAGAGTAAAGTTTCGACCATGTCCAACCACTTGAGGAAGCTTTCTGAATACAATGCTTAAAGGATCCATTACAAGCACTGCTACTGCATATGATGGTATTAGTATTCAAATCATTAAACTGTGCGTTCCATTTCTTTTGCCAGTTATATCACACTTAATCAATTTCTGTCTAATTAATTCAGTTTTTCCTAATATATGGAAACGTGCTGTTGTTACACCTGTGCCAAAAGTAAATCCTCCAGTAGAGTTGAAAGATTTAAGACCGATCAGTATTTTACCTGTATTATCCAAAGTACTGGAAAAAGTCATGGAGCAGCAGCTACGCCAACACTTGAATTTGAACAACATTTTGCCTGTTACACAATCTGGCTTCAGAAAGGGACGTAGCTGTGCTACAGCGCTGTTACATATAACTGATGACATTATCTCAGCTACGGATATAGGTAAAGTAACTGCTCTTATCTTGTTGGATTACTCCAAGGCATTTGATACAATTAATCATAATATTCTGTTGTCTATCTGCCATTACATAGGTTGTTTGCCAAATTCAATTTCTTTACTAAGTAACTATTTATCAAATCGCTCGCAAGCCGTTAAAGTGGCTATGAAGTTATCAAAATTTTCCAGCAATACAACAGGCGTTCCACAAGGATCTATTCTTGGGCCTCTTCTATTTACAATCTATATCTCACACTTCCCTTCTACGTTAAACTTTTGTGCATCTCATTTTTACGCTGATGACTCGCAGATCTATTTTTCTTTTAATATTCAAGACATTATTACTGCAAATAAGCGTATAAATGAAGATCTGGAAAAGCTAGCTGCCATTTTGCATCAACATGCACTTAAGCTTAACGGGGACAAATCGGCGGTCATATTTTTTGGTAAAAAGGCTCACATCGAAATAGCAAAAACCAAATGATTTTTAAAATAAATAATAATCCAATACCTGTTGTTGACAGTGTTAAAAACTTAGGTGTAATTCTTGACTCGACATTACGTTTCAAAAAACATATATCAAAATGTATTCAAAAAGCATATTGTAATTTAAAATCAATTTTTGTAAATCGTCACCTATTTAACACACAAGTCAAAACCATTTTATGTAATAATCTAGTTCTATCTCAGGTTGATTATGGCGATGTAGTGTATGGACCATGTCTTGATGCACAGGACAAAGCCAGGTTACAAAAACTACAAAATGCGTGCTTACGTCTTATCTTTGGTATAAGAAAATATAATAAAATTTCGTATAAATTAAAAGACGTTAAATGGTTAAATATGTTCAATAGGAGATCATTCCATTGTGCATGTCTATATCGTAAAATTATTTTGTATAAAACTCCTCCATATCTGTATAATAAGATATCATTTCGTACGGATGTACATAACTTGAATTTGAGGTTTAGGGGCAATGTCAGTATTCCATTATGCTGTTCTGAGTTTGGAAAACGCCGTTTTGTATATAATTTTGCAAAATGGTATAATGGCTTACCCCGAGACCTCAAATTAACTCCGACTTCTTGTTTTCGGTCACGGATCAATAATCTTCTACGTAGTGATAAAAAAATAACTAATATACTATCTTTATTTGTTTTATAAACTTTACTGAATTTTGAATATGAACAGGGAACACAATGTAAAGCTGGATTTAAATACTTCAAAATAGGGTTAAGTGGTAGAGCAACTGCAGAATCTCTTTCTGCATTCTGCAGCTGAACTTCGCCCTACTCACTATTTATTCTTTTTTTTTTTGTTAACGTATGTATTCTCTTTTTTTAATTAATAAAGGCATATTATTATTATTATTATTACTATAAAGAGAAGCGCTTATAAATGCCTATCCAGATAGACTTCTGCTGGTCAAACCGCAATAAAGGCCACCACCAGTCTACACATCTGAATAAACGATTACTATTCCTCATAGTGGCTATCAGCTACTTTATCGGACCTTAAGTTTGATCACATTTGGAAGTGAATTGCTTAGATACACCTTTGGTTGGTGTGCGACACAACAGAAAATCTCGATACAGAAATATAGTGTTTTACTATCAATTGGAATGCAGTATGCAGTAGAATTGTATTTAATTAGAATTAACAATTTTCGCTGAACATCTTAAATAACAGCTAATATAATAACAATAAATTTAACTCGCCGGGATTAGGATCAAAATTCTTAGCTGTCATACGTAGAATTTGTACGTTGAAAAGCAGTACACTATCCAAATCATACAAAATAAGTATAGTAAAGCAGACTTAAATTTGGTTAAAATCAAGTTATAATGTTTGAACGAACTTCTGTCTGCATAATAATTATATAATTAATAACCGATGCAAATACCGTTGAAAAAACACTGGCATCGTGCGCTCGCAACAGTGTTGTTCCTGGTGTAAAATTTTTAGTGCTGAAAGTAGGGGAATTTTGGTGCTAGATTTAGGGGAAATTGTGCTAGATTTCAATGTCCCCACCAATGCCAAAGAAAACAGTAAATTTTAAAAAATCATTTTATTTTTCTTGAACAAAAACTAGAAATTCAAAATACTAGAAAACTAAGAATAAAAATATTCGATGGTATAAGAACAAAATTACTTAGGGCCGGTTGCAGAAAGCAATGTTAAGTCTGGTGTTAGCTAACGCGACGTCAAAGTGAACAAAAACGAATCAAATCTCAAATGCTTATGGTAACTAATACATTAGTAAACAAATTTTGATGCGATTTTGTTCACTTTGACGCGATGTTAACTAACACCAGACTTAAAATTGCTTTCTGCAACCGGCCCTTAGTATCTTCACAAAACAAAACAAAAGAAATATAAAAATACTCTACGGTATAGATAACCACAAAATCACTTAATATCAATCAGTAGAACTAAAAAAACCATTGCACATAAAAAACATTAAAACTCAAAAGTATATGTATATGTGTATGTAACGAAAATAATAATGTTATTAACGATTATAAATTATAATATTATGTCGTCTCTACCTGGACTTTCAATTTCATCTATACTAGTATTGTTATAGTTGATCATATTTTTGGTTGGTTCAAAACTGAAACAATGACCACTATTTTTAACTAATTGTTTCGTTTGCAAAATAGATGAAACTGTTTGAACAGCTAACTTGTTTCTTGTTTTCACCTTTATCAAATTCATCTGCGAAAAGGTTCGTTCAGCAACAGCTGAAGAATGAGGTAAAGCTAATACACATGAAACCACTGCTGTAAGATTTGGAAACATGTTCTCCTCTAAATTATTTGTTTGTCCAAGAACAGCACTCCAGAAAGCATCAACAGGTAAATTCTCGAATTTTTTTCCAACTTCACTAGCCAAAAACCACTCTGTGTTCAGTTCTTCTAAATCGACTTGTAAGTTGAAAAAGAGCGTTTTGGCTAGGGCTATAGAAGTGATGCTCCCTGATGTTACTGTTCTTGGATGAAAGAACGAAGCAAAACGTATAGCTTCATTTTTGAAATCAAACCTTTGTTTAATTTGTTTACATAACTCTATGTAAAAATTAAGAGCTCTTCGCCTGAAACGATGAAGCTCAGCTGCATCGATATCCTTGTTGTCATTCAGAAATATTTCTAATTCTGCCCCAAAATACATACTTTCTATTTCTAGAAAATTAGATGGATCAGTCACAATTATACTATCAATGTTATTTTTACATTTGTCGATAACAGTTTTCTTAATAAAAGATTTCAAAATTACGTTATACAGATTTGTAACTCTTTCAAGCAGTAAAGTAATTTTTGGTGTCTCACTCTGGAATTCAAGATTTAGTTTGTTAACAACATTTAAAATATAACTTAAGAATAATAAGTAGCACTTCGTGATTTTGTTACTAAAACAATTTAATATTTCTTGTGCACTTGAAATTTGTTCATTAAGAACTTCATTTTGGAAAAATAAAGTTAATGAATTCCAGTGATTCAAGATACGACTGATAACCATACCAAGTGACAGCCAACGAGTTTTGCTTACTTTTAATATTTTGGATGGGGCCTCCTCCGCAAAATTTTGAAACTCTTTTAAATCCTCAATTCTCTTTGTACTTTTAGAGAAATAATTACAAACATCGTGTACAAATTTCTCCAAATACTCGGGGAGCTTTTTGCAAGCATATGAACTACACAAGTGAAATGAGTGGCATGTACAACCAACAACAATAATTTTTGGATTTATATTATCCTTCAAAAGTGTTTGCACACTATGGATTTGACCTAGCATGACATTAGCATTATCAGCAGCTATGCCCACCAAGTTGCTGTAAGGCAAATTATTATTATCTAGCATCTTTTTAATACTGTTGAAAAGCCCCTCTGCGTTGGCAGATTCTACTTCAATTAATTCAAGAAAATTATCTTGAACCTTGTTTTTAAAAAATCGAACTACAACCGCCAGACACTTTTTCATACTTATGTCCGTAGACTCATCAATAATAATTGAAAATGGATTTTTTCTAATAAATCTAACTACGTCTGCCTTTCCAGCTGGTCCCAAAACACCTATTGTTAATTGAGTAGCCTTTTTTCTCTTTAATTTCATTTGTCTGGCTATTTCAGAATCTGGAAAAGCAGATGCACATGCTAACGGAAGATGATCCATTAAAAGAAAAGGAGCATTATGTTCTGCTAAAATAGCACTGAATATCAACTCTGCTCTTTTTACCTTGTCATTTAATTTTTGTGCAGTACTGGTTGGAAAAATGTTTGTCATTTGTGGTGTAGTCTTTGCTGCTTTGAACATTTTGATGTGATATTTACTTTTCTCATGCCGCTTAATGTGATACATGCTGCCTACAAGTTTTGTATTGCAAATTTTACAAAAAATTATAGAATTTCTTTCTTCTACAAAATTAAATTTAGATAGCCATTCCTTCTTGAATTTCTCTTTATAAGCTTTTTTACGCCTTTTTAAAGGAGTCCCTTCAACAGTTTCTTCTTCGATTTCTTCAGCTTCATCTGTGTCTGCTCCGGCTTCTTCGTCTTCATTTGTGTTATTGCCAGTATTGGTGACTGCTGAAGCATCTGTGGTGGCTTCTGAAATAACTGATAGATTTCCATGTCCAAAAATGTGAGTATTAGACCTTTTTGCGGTACCAGAGTATTCACAAGGGGGCAATTGAGTAACACGGCTGGTATTAGTCATAGTCAATGTAGTATGAAGTTCTTTGTTAGCTGCTTCGCCAGATGGTTTATTCGATTGTGACTTAGTGTTTTTTTGACTGGTAACATTATTTTGTATTTCAGCACTTGGAGGATTGGTTTTTTGGATTTTTATTACGAACCTATAAGATAAGCAATTTGTTATTTAGCGGTAAACTATACACAATTTTCATTAAAAAAACTTACTTGTCCATAGTATATCCCAATCCCTTGTCTATTGTTACTATTTATCACGATTGATTTTCCAAGTTCTAAATATTTCCATCACAGAATAGGTTACGTTATTTGTTATGATTTCCATAACAATCACACTTGAATAAATATACGATTGCAGTTCCCGTCATTACCGACACGTCGACTCGTCGGTTGCCAACTGCTGCCAAATAAAATTCTGTTCATCAGATGTAATTTGAATTTTGTTATTGGAAATAAAACAAACTGTGCAATTGTGCTAGATTTTTGTAGTGGGGTGCTGACGTCTAGCTTTTGGTTCATTGTGCTAGATCTAGCACAATTGTGCCAACAGGAACAACACTGGCTCGCAATGACAGGTACAGACTGCACATAATTTTATTTGTTCCGGATAAAAGTAATGGCTAAATGCCCGTAGATTTGGTTCTTATCTTTATTTCTAGTTCAGTCAAATGATGCTCAAAAAGAGCGAATAGGGAAAAGTTTTGGTGGAGTTTTGATATTTGGTTCCTATATGTTTTTTGGGTCGCTGTAACGAATATCAGGTTTGCAAACAAGAATTTTGACCGAAAACACGTTTTTTAAGCAAAAACAGTGTAAAAACCGGTTTTCATTAGTTTTTCTAAAACTTTCCGAAAACTGTACACTTTTCGTAAATGTTCAACCTATATGAAATGAAAGAGGATAAAATTTCCTACATTTAATGTACTTGAGGTGTTTTTTCCGATCAATCGTTCAGCCGCGAGAGCGCCGTGAAATTATAATCCAGTCAAATGGTAAAAAATCGTTGAAAGTTTAGGTGGAGTTTTGATATTTAGTTCCTATATGTTTTTGGGTCGCTGTACACCAAAATCAGGTTTACCAACACGAATTTTGACCGGAAACGCGTTTTTTTTAAGCAAAAACGATTTTTTTCGTTTTAAACTTACTCGAAAACTATCCATTTTTCGTAAATGTTGAACCGATATGAAATGAAAGAGGATACAGTTTTCTACATTTTATGTACTTGATTTTTTTTCTCAGATCAATCGTTCAGACTCCAGAGAGTCGCGAAATGAGGTGTTAAAAGCAAAAAACGGTTCTGCTGGTAGCGTGCTATACCATTGATCGGAGATCTTAAAAATATTAGTGCATCGAAATTAATTTTAAAAATTTTGAATTCTGCAGCTCAATATAAAGCCAAAGTGTTGCTGAACGCTGTCCTGAGGTAGGTAACATTCAAAAATAAAGCAAACATTTAAGAACTCAAGAATCCATATAAATAGTACTTTCTAAAGCGGAACATATCTGCAAATCAATAAAAGATTAATTTGTCTGAACGCCTCGTAATTTTCCTTGGCCGGAGTACTGGATTGCCACATCGGAGATCAGGAGTTTTTTTATGCAGGAGGTGGCAAAAGTATGTAATTCTCTGTTCTAAATTCCGCCTACCATCTCCAATACGGTTTTTTACTAGAATGTAGAGGTCGCACATTTTCAACGACAAACCCCACTGGGCAAATTCGTAGGAATGCTTTCGTAGCATAATTAATAATTTCAATTTCGCAGCGGGCACACGGCCGACTCCCCGGTAGTGTTTCGTTGGCTATATTCGAATACTCTTCCATATTTGTTATTTACCACACGAAACTACTAAATAGGTATAAATTGTGGCAATAAACAGAGATCAGGGTTTGGCAGTAAGTACACAGGACAACACAGCAGTCACAGAACACATAATACATAAAATACGACGAGATTGCACTTTTATGATTTTCGCCGACCGCTAAATATATCAACGTAAAAGCAATGTTTTCAACGACAAACCTCACTGGGCAAATTCGTTGGAATGCCTTCGTAGCATAATTAATAATTTCAATTTCCCAATGGGCACACGGCCGACTCCCTGGTAGTGTTTCGTTGACTAAATTCTGTAATTATAACCACCGTAAAATCATCGGCATTCACAGAGATCACACAATAGAAACTTCTACACCCAACATATTTTTTTTATATTTTATGTTTTTACTTTCGTCATATCTTATGAATTTTAATTTTTTAATATTAAAAGTGTACATTCAAGATCTTGTCGCGAGTCGCAACCCACCAAAAATCGACTCGCGACGCACAGTTTGAGAAACGCTACCCTAGAACATTCACATGTGGATCTGCTATTGGTATCTGCATTTCACCCTAGATAACTATCTAGGTTATGTCATAATATGCACCGCTAGATGTGACATGCGCCATTAATAGAAATTATTTTAAAAAATCTGGTGTGAAACACTCACACAACTTCCTTTTACAGTGATCTTATAATTAGTCAAAAATTTCATTTTTAATTTTTAACCATTTGTTAAAAATTTTCAAAAATTACAAATTCTACAAAAACGGTACAAAATCGAGTGTTAGTTGAAGAGACAAATTTTCTCTAGAATTTTAAGGTGAATTCAAAAATGTAATAATATACCGGGTGTTTTATTTAAAATAGGAGTTAATAAAAAAAATAGAAAAAAAAACAAAAGAAACCCACTTTAGAAGTATTCAACTGGAAAATCACCTATCTCACATCAATACACATTAAAAATGTAAGAAAAATGTAAAGTTTAAAAAAAATCGTTAGAGCCGTTTTTGAAAAAATCGAAAAAAACTGAAAAATCACAAGAGTAAACACCTACTTCCGGTTATGCGATTTTCTTCAAAAGCTTGCTGTCTCATCTACATAGTACACAAAACTTATATATGAAGTTTCAACGCCATACCTCTTTTCGTTTTTGAGATATTCTGTTCACAGACAGACACACAGACACACACACAGACAGACAGACCAATGAAAAAAAATATGTTTTTTGGGATCAGGGGACTCTAAAACGTGAAGATCCGTTGAAAACTCAATTTCGAATTTTTGGGGTGAATCCAATACTTCCTTTATAGTAAAAGGAAGTAAAAAACGAAGAAATCCAAAGACAAGGGAGGGCTATATTGTGATGGTTTGGACAAGTTGCCATATCTGCTTTTGTTGTAGTTGAGATTGGAGCTTAGCTAATTTGTCTTAAGTGGACCTACGTAGCATTGTTACACATGATTTCTTCAAAGTGACTTTTTTATAGATGGGTGACAGATTTCAAATATTACATTGGCAAAACTGATGTTTTATTAATCTTGTCACATACTAAATGTCACCCCGATTTAACCACATGTACAATAAACAGTCAATACGCCAATGACAATTGTCAAACATGAAACTATCACTAAAATTGGAAACCTTACAAAAATAGTCACAATCATTTATAGTCATTTGGTACATAGTGACTAGATGTCGATGCTAACATAATAGTAATACATATTGATGTTCTTTACTTTCGGTTGAGTTACAGACCAGACGGGCCAGAGGCCCTCGGTCTGTAACACATGTCAACCCCAGGGAAAAAACATATCTCCCTTAATGCATAAATATTTATTTTTCACATTAAAGTATCTGATTTATTACTCATCAAACCTCTAATTACTGGATAGATAGTAATACATAAAGGGTGTTTCTGAAGCAGGTATAATAAAAAATATTGTAGGATACACATACGTAAAGCATCTTTAGTCACCCGCGGGGCTTAAAACGCTCGCTCACTCATGTATAATAAACACATATTTCGTGAACGAAAATCAACCTCTTAGGGGGTCAATGGGGTAAATAAGTCTAAAAATCGATATGGGTGTCGTTATTGATTATTTTTGGGCAGAACAACTTTTGTCGGGACAGCTAGTTTCTGTATAAATAACAACTACCTATTGAGTCACGTTCAGGTGAAAATTTGTATTTTAAATAATTGTTCCTGTTTTATAGTTCCCTGTCAAATGTACAAAAACAGGCTCCCGTGTGCTCCTTGATGATGCAAGTGTGGAAGTAGTCTCAATCTCTTCGTTTGACCTTGGAGAAACATAATTTCGATGGTGGCACTCTTGAAAATGGTGCGTTTGAATGCTGTGAGCAAAAAACAAAATGGCCGCCATCGCAAACACGTTTTCCTATTTATATCAGTAACCGTTGGGATTACGAAAAAAAGTTTGAAACAAAAAATGTAGCTACACAGATTCTGCACAGAAAAGGTTATTACAATTTTTTATGTAGGATCAACCGTTTTCTCAGAAAAAGCACTTTTATATTTTTCAAAAATAAAAATGAGTATGTCTCAGTATGAGGGTTTTGCAAGCGCATATTTACATGCTTGACATTATTTACATGGCCACTGGGTAATTCTAATAATAATTAATACATTAAAAACTAATAAATTAAAAAATATCCCTTATGTTGTGCCGTAGGAAATTGAAAGATAAAAAGTACCACTATAGTTTTAACCTTCAATGAAAATACTGTGGAATAAATACAATGTTTACAGATTTATGTAGACAGGGTGGAGACACTAATACTGCCCTACTAAGACAAAAGGTCGTATCTGCAAAATAATGGTTTTGAGAAACAAAGGGATTTGTAAAATTTCAAATGTCGTCGCCCCGAATAAATATACTAAAAATCTGGTGTGATACACGCACACAACTTCCTTTTACAGTGATCTTATAATTAGCCAAAATTTGGTTTCAAATTTTTAATAATTTGTCAAAATTTTTCAAAAATTACAAATTTTAGAAAAACGGTACAAAATAGAGTGTTAGTTCAAGAGACAAATTTTCTTTAGAATTTCAAGCTGAATTCAAAAATGTAATAATATACCGGATGTTCTATTTAAAATAGGAGTTAATTAAAAAAATAGAAAAAAAACAAAAGAAACCCATTTTAGAAGTATTCAACTGGAAAATCACCTATCTCACATCAATACACATTAAAAATGTAATAAAAATGTAGAGTTTAAAAAAAATCGTTAGAGCCGTTTTTGAAAAAATCGAAAAAAACTGAAAAATCACAAGAGTAAACACCTACTTCCGGTTATGCGATTTTCTTCAAAAGCTTGCTGTGGCATCTACATAGTACACAAAACTTATATATGAAGTTTCAACGCCATACCTCTTTCCGGTTTTGAGATATTCTATTCACAGACAGACACACACACAGACAGACAGACCAATGAAAAAAAATATGTTTTTTGGGATCAGGGGACTCTAAAACGTGAAGATCCGTTGAAAACTCAATTTCGAATTTTTGGGGTGAATCCAATACTTCCTTTGTAGTAAAAGGAAGTAAAAATTGGTTGCACAGATTGGTTTTATATCGACGAACAAAATCTTAATGCATATACACAAAAACACTAAATTAATAATTTTCGTGGTTTTTGAAAAATTTTGCAGATACGAATCATGCTCTTTGCATGTATTGCTGTAACTAAATTTCGAAGGGTTTTTTGTAAAGAACACAGTACAATATAGACATATAAAATAAATGTATTCATGAATATTCATATTTTTACATTTCATCAGAAGAATCATTGTTATTTTGGGAAGTAACTGGAAGATTTTCCCAAAATTCCATACGATTCGTTGGGAGAATCATAATCAACTTTGAAACTAAATTATTTTTTCTTTCAAGGGATATTCCTCTAGGTAAGTCATGCCTCTGTGACTTTGGAAGTCCTTCCTTGAAATATTTTGCGGACAGAAAATTTAATTCTATAGCTGCTTCTTCAAAACTCGTTTTGTATTGTAATGTTCTTTCACCTCTTTTGAACGAAAGATAAACCATATTATTTAAATATGGTCTTGGCACAGTTTTGGTTAATTTATATTGAGAAGAAAAATCTTTAATATGTAGGAAATTGGACATTTGCATTGATATGATGTTCACGCATGAATTATTGTAGGTTTTTAGACATTCATAGAAATCATTAAAATCCCAAACTTTTCCTTTTTGTTTTAAAGATTTTTCCACCTGATGGTGAAATGAATCTGCCAACATAAATGTGTAGCCGGTTTCAAAATATTTTATTTCTAAGTGTTCTAGGCTGACTTTAGTGCACTACATATACGAAAAAACAAAACAGGCACCAGTTTTTGTTCTGAGATGCACAATTGTCAAGCCAAGGAGTAATAGAACGAGCATCGCGATTATGTAGAAAGAACTCATAGAATGTTGATGCAATATCTTCTTTTGATCTGCTTGACACGCCTTCATGCCATATTACAGCGATTGGTTGATTTAGTTTAGATTGTTTGCCAACTGGGACAAAACTTTCATTGAAGCAAATAATTCTTGGCGTAAATATAATTTCTTTGAACATTTCTATCGAGGTAATATAATCACCTACAACAATAATAAAATTATGTGAAATACATACCGTCTTATAATAATTACAATTATACCGTCTGTAAATCTGCAGAATATATACGAGTGTTTGGCCCAACACAAGATAAATCATTTTTGTATTCAGTTCTTGCAGCTAGGGTTTTCTTATTATGTTTCTCCAAATTCTCACATATAGAGCAATCAGGATCCAAATTAGTTTTTTCATTCGTAGCGACTTTGGAATGGACTTCGAATATTTCACACTGCCAACATTCTTCATGACCTAAAGTTGCGAAGGAGATATTCAACTCTGCCACTTGTTTTCTGTATAATTCGTAAGACAAGGAAATTTTTCCATGTTTGTCAACATAATCCTTGTACATTATTATTATGTTTATATCACCGGGAAGGTATTTCTTGTTTGGGGTGATAGTGTGAAACAGTTAGTTGGAATGAATTGATATGCTTAATTATGATATTTCTATCAATTTTTTTTGTTATGAGGGATGCCCCTTATTAATGGGTTTTGGAACTAATCTATTAGAGTCACTTTTGATAACACTCCATAAAATGCTATAATTTTTAACTGTATATCCCAACGTATTAAGAAAAAATGTTTTACACACTCTTATATCTACACCTGTATTGTCTTTGAATCAATAAATGGTGGTGTATGATCTTCTAGAATTTGTTTCCAGAGTAGTAGTTGATCTTTTCTTTATGGTTTTCTTTGCGACAGAAAAAAACGAATTGTCTCTGTGCATCTTTGGACAAATTCCAGTACTCTTGATTTATAACGAGTTGCCCACACAACAAAATCTTACTATTTCTTTACTACGTTGTAACTTTAGAGAGTTCCTTAATAGTTGCGGATGTCGCAGTTTTCCTTACAATTTAGTAACTAGGAGATTGCTGTTATGTTACTACAAATTATAACGTTACTGCAGATAGTAAGGAAATCGCCGCAAAATTGTCAATTTGTTGTAAGGAAATAGTAAAGGAATTGTTAAAAGAAAGTCACCTTGTAGTGTGGATATTGTCAAGAAATAGTTAATACATTGTAAGGAACTAGTAGGTCGATTCTCACTTTATAGTAAAGAAATTGACAAGATATAGTTAATTTGTTGTAAAGTAACAGCAAAAGAATTGTTAAAAGAAAGTCACCTTGAAGTATGGAAATTGTCAAGAAATAGTCAATACATTGTAAGCTAATAGTAAAACAATTGTCACTTTATAGTAAAAAAATTGCTAGAAAATAGTCACTTTGTAGTATGGAAATTATCAAGAAATAGTCAATACATTGTAAGCTAATAGTAAAGCAATTGTCACTTCATAGTAAAGAAATTGACAAGAAACCGTTAATTTGTTGTAAGGTAACGGTAAAAGAATTGTTACAACATAATCACTTTGTAGTGTGGAAATTATCAAGAGATAGTTACTGCATTGTAAGGAAATAGTAAACCAATTGTAACTTTATAATCAAGGAGTAGTAAATTTGTTGTATAGAAACATTAAGAATATTTTAAAAAAGTAGTTACTTTTTCGTAAGGAAATAGCTACATTATTGAACGAAAATGTAATTTACGGAAGAATACTTATTTACTAGTGCTACAAATAAAAGTCATAATAATACAAAATGTATTTATTAATTTCAGACTTTTACATCCTTAATGTATTATACTATAAACTAAACTAATCTAAACTACAACTAGGTTATTAACTTTATATGCTAAAACTAAATATAATATTTTTTCTGGGTTAATTTATTATAATGATGTCATAATCTTCTTCAGTGTACTTACTTTACAGTCTGAACATTACAGAGCATGAAAACGTTAAAATTATAATTAGTTAAACCAGAAAAAAAATTGTAGTGATTTTTCAAAAGTTTATAAAAAATCACTCTGTATATAAAATTAAGTAACATATTACATTAAATAATAGCTATTAGCATATCTAGGAATGTTATGAGTATCATAACTGCCGCAGATGTTGTATTGAAATCGGAGCTCGCAGAGCGAGGATTTTAAAACATCTCAGGCTGTTATGATTCATAACATCCGTGATTTGTTCAATAGTTTATCGGTTGCTGTATGGTTATGGTTGCCATGTAGGGTAATGGACTATTACCGTACAGATCAGTTATGATGTAGTTACCAGCCTACTTTTGTATATGTAAACAAGGGATTAATATCCTGCAACCGATAAACCTATAAAAATACCTATACAGTGTGTACATAAAGTATGGAATAAATTCATTATCTAGAAAAGGAAAAGCTTTTCGGAAAAATCCTCGAACACGTCAACCTTTGTTTTAAGAATCGCATCTTTTGACGTTCTAGTCGCATTGGTGACATCATTACTGTTCCGGATATGACGTCATCGGCATTTTTTCAAATGGCAACCTCTAGTTTTGACAGTGCCATTTGAAAGAGCATATTTTTCTGCACACAACACATTAAAATTTTTGTCATGTTACATAAGGAAATTTTCGATAAAATTAATGTTATAGTGATTTAAAATTAATTTATTTTATACAGTTAATTGAACAAACTAATTAATTAAGTGTTGAAACTGAAGTCCTCCCTGAGCCTGGCAGTATCCAAGACGGTCAATAAATTCTCGTTGGACCTTACTGACAGTTTCTTGAGAAATATTGTTACATTCATTTCTAATCCTAGTTTTTAATTCCTCGATATTGTCTGGTCTAGTTTTGTATACGACATTCTTTAGATGGCCCCACAGAAAAAAATCTAATGGATTAAGGTCCGGAGATCTTGGGGGCCATTCAATAGAACCACGCCTACCTATCCATCTATTGGGAAAGACTTGGTCAAGATACCTTCTAACATCACCTGCGTAATGCGGCGGTGCACCATCCTGCTGGTACCATAAGTTTTCATTTGGTATAGCAGGATTATTTGCATTAGGAAATAAGATCACCAGATTCGGTACAACATAATCCTGTAGGAATTGGAGGTATCTTGGACCATTTAAGGTTTCTTCAAAATAGTAGGGTCCAATAATTCTATTTTCTGCAATCGCCGCCCAAACATTTATTTTCTGCGGATACTGTGTGTGATGTTCTCTCATCCATTTTGGATTCTCCTTAGCCCAGTACCTGTAATTCTGCCGATTTACTGTTCCTGTCAGTGTAAAGGTAGCTTCATCAGAGAAAGCAATATTTTTTACTAGCAAAGGGTGAGCATTGCACATATCCATTAACGTTTGGCAGAACTGCATCCGTCGGTCTGGATCGTCCTCAGAAAGTTCTTGGGTCAGAGCTATCTTATAGGGATGCCACTTTTCCAATTTTAAAATTTTATGTGAAGTTGTAACTGGGATATCTTGATTTTGGCTAATTCTTCTAAGGCTGTTGTGTGGATTTTCTTCCACAGCTAACAAAACGTTCAATTTGGTTTCCTCATTGATTTTAGGACGCCCAACTTTAGAGCGATCATCAACAGTACCAGTTTTTCGAAACTTCCTCTCAACTTTGCTTACTGCTGATTGAGTTATGGGCCTATCCGGATATTTATCATTAAACAGTCTAACTACTTCTTGTTGAGTTCGTACTCTGTCGCCGTATCCAATCATCATCAGATTTTCGATTCTCTGAGTAACAGAAAGACGCATTTTATTCTTTATTTTTTCGAAAATATAGGAATCAATAAAATGTAAACTTCAAAACTGTGACATACGTCAACATAACAGCTAACTCAGCAAGGTATCAAAAACAGTAAAATGTATTTTTTGCTATAATAAAAAGAGTGTTTTTTTAGGACTTAATAAATACGTTCTTACCAGTGGCCTGCTAAAAGAGATCTTTACAAAGCTAGGAAGGACTTCAGTTTCAACACTTAATTAATTAGCTTGTTCAATTAACTGAATAAAATAAATTTATTTTAAATCATTATAACATTAATTTTATCAAAAATTTCCTTATGTAACATGACAAAACTTTTGAAGTACTGTATGCAGAAAAATATGCTCTTTCAAATGGCACTGTCAAAAATGGAGGTTATCATTTGAAAAAAATGCCGATGACGTCATATCCGGAACAGTAATGATGTCACGAATGCGACTAAAACGTCAAAAGATGCATATCTTAAAACAAAGCTTGACGTCTCCCAGGATTTTTCCGAAAAGCTTTTCCTTTTCTAGATAATGAATTTATTCCATACTTTATGTACACACTGTATATAGGTACCTATTATACATTTGTACATTTTTTGTAGATTTATTTTTTGAGTGGATCCTATCTCTAGCACGACGTATCCAAACTTTAACATACCCTAGTAGAGAAGCCTCTGTGGCATTGGGATGCAGTTTTTTTGTTGCAGCTGAAGCAAAAGAATTGTATTAGAATAAAAACGATATTAAAAATATATTTGGGTATAGCACTGACATGTTACAGAACTAAAACTATGAATTGCAATGCTCTGAAATTTAAATATGCAACATAGTCAATTTGAAATTAAAAATTGGTAACAATACGAAAAATTTAAATCTTTTAAGATTTTAAATGCTTTACCACTCTAGACAGAGCTTGTGTAATGTAATATCTATTTATTGTTCTCAAGTTTTGAACATTATAGGAAACTGAAGAAAAGAAAGAAATGTGAATAACGATATTTCCTTCTTTGGTTGAAAAAGTAAATTTATAAATGCTTATATATAATAAATGAATCGAAGAATTTTCATATTTTGCAGTAGAAGCTTGCCATATGACAAGTCGTGCACCTTCATCAGAAAAAAGCTTGATGAGCATTAGTTTTGTGCTTTTTTCAATAGTGTCTCTGCCTACGCAGCACAAATGTGACAGCTGTAATTATTAACAATTAATTATTAGGAACAAGCACACTATCACAAAATAAATTAGAAGATTAGAGCAGTACCTATTTCATGTTGAAAGTAAAATAATTGAAACCATGAAAAAACTAATACTATTACGATACCAAGATTGTAGCGTTTCCCGGTATGTCTAGAAACTGTTCCAAAACCATAATTTCCTCCACTGTAGTCATGGGTAGTTTTGGTAGCATGGAATTTTCATCCGGAGCCTCAGGACTATTTCGGCGAAGCTCAGTATTATAGATATAGTTTTCCATACCATCTATTTTGTTTTCTAACTTTATAACAATTTCGGTTAAATTTTTTATTGCTAAAAATATAATTTACTTATGAAATGGTGGGTATAATTATAATATTAATCATACCATCTAATAATTCTGCATTTGTAGGATCCTCCTTACTGCTGCCTTCTGGATTCTGAAGATACGAGTAGCCCTCGTGGTTTGGGAGGTTGGGCGTTCGAGACCGTTGTGTTTAAGTTCCAGTTACTGAAGGTGGGGAGACAGGATAATTTTGGAGTGGTTCATGGGAATGTAAATTGTCGGTTAGTGGATTTTGGGGTAAATTATCAGCCGTTAACAAAGTCTGCAATGGATTTATGGAAAAAAAGTATGGTTTAGGGGGAACAGCACAGGGTCAAAAAATGAATGTAGATTTCTGCTGCTACAACGCCTTTTAATGTATACATTCCTGAGTTAATTAAAAATTTCCGAAACCCTGTTGCTTTCCATCTTTCTACTTCACCTAAACTACGTGGTTTTCTACAAAAGTCTCTAGGAACTTGGCATTGCAAATTAAAAGTTTTTCAGAAATTTCTAATATTTTTTGGGAATTCAAACGTCCTTGGAATTTATTCGAAATCCATAACTTTATAAGTTTCTTGGTTACCCCTAAACAAACTAAGTGCATATAATCCAAAGGAAAACTGGTCACCATTCCGATATCTAATTTTTCCAGAATAGACACACCTCGATGGTGTTCGCTTTGATTTTTTATTAAAAAAATCTTCATTTTTACGTAGTATTGCTCTTGTTTCGGTAAATTGTTACGGTATAATCTTAATGAATCGACATTGCATGTATTCAACGTCAAAGAGCGGGTTGGGTTAGGGTTAGAAGGGTTTGCCGGTTTCCTAAAAGACACAGATCTAAAAATGTCTCGAAGCAGATGCTCGGCTTCTGTTACCCTCAACTAGCTTAATCGGGAAGGCGTGGTTCGACAAACTTAACGAAACCGACAGGGGTTATCCTATTCTAATCCCTAACAATTCAATTCATAAATGGGGAAAATGCTCGGAGCGCCACTTGTTTTTAAACAGAATTGCTAACGCAGCGAAAACAAGAAATACCACGTAGCTATGAAGAAGTCCTCCAGGTTGCTTTACACCACTCCAGCGTCACTCGTCAGCTCCACCGACGCCGGATGCAAACGTAGGGTGGCCACAAAAATCGAAGTCACTTACCTTCGATGGCCACCGCTCTGGAAGCTAATAACAAAATACAAAACACTCCTGATCTTAAGGGCTTACGCGTTCTATCGCATGCTCTGGTCTTTACATGAAATTACACTCGGCTAAA
Organism: Agriotes lineatus; assembly: GCA_940337035.1. NCBI lineage: Eukaryota > Metazoa > Arthropoda > Insecta > Coleoptera > Elateridae > Agriotes > Agriotes lineatus. The sequence continues at coordinate 34,727 of CALNHX010004773.1, forward strand.
GCCGTCTTTAGTTGAAGACTCAATAGGTTCACACATTTAAATCAAACCAATAATTAATTTAGCCAATAATGAAATTTAATGATTTAAATTTTAGTACATCAAGCCAAAAGTCGGCTATCAAAAAGGTAACACCCTAGCTGAGGACAAAAAGGGATCCCACGCAAGAACTAACTTAGTCTAAACAGAGTTACAAAGAATAAACAACTAAAATATTGGCAGAAGTAAAGCTTCCGCCTTCAATGATCAACTGACATAATTAAAATACAAAGACGTACGCAATGTTCATAACTCCGCACACTGCGCAATAAACAAATGATAATAACACACCCGGCACTGGATAAGCGTAACAGAAATAGTTAACAATGTACAAATTTACCTTAGCCCAGGCATGGTAGTCTATTGGAAGTCCAAGCCTCGGTGATGCTTCAAAGGACGCTGGGGAGTGGTGATTGCTTCCTGCAGTGTAGAACAAGGTAGACCCAAGGGTTGTGGAACGGTAGACAGCGGTCCAAAAGAGGGCAGAGGGAATTCACGATGAATGCGGTCGTCCCCCGGGAATTCGAGAAAACTCGAGATCGGCTGAACGTAGCAAAATTTGCAAAAAGCAGATGTTTCCCCACTCACTATGGGAAAACTACGTGGGCTTCATAGGGCGTCTTGTACTAGATGTGCAACCATGTGCAAAATAACTCCGTTCCCGACTCTGGGGTTGAGTTAAACAAACATTAAGACGCCGCCGAACACACAACGTCCCGCGGGGAAAAGAACAGAAATCTTTCACAAAACATTAACTTAACTGGATAGCACCGAAGTGGGTTAACACAAAAGGTCCCCCGGCGGATCGCCGAGGCGACCCCCGAGGGTGCAAAACAAACACGTCTGTCTGAACTGAAGGCTGGCTATTAATTAAAATTTCGAACGCGCGGGCTTGAAGATTTGCCCCCGCGGAAGTAAGTTTCTAACTCCGAAATTAATAATTCCAAATGTATGGTCCAACAAGGGTTCATCAAACTCTATTTCCAATGGTCCCAAAGCTGGACGTAAAATGCGTGGGCTGAAAGCACAACAAAGAAGGCTTTAACGGGTGATGCAATTGCTGAATTGGCAAAATTTGGCTACAAAATTTCCTAGAAGTCCCGCTAAATTTCAAGTTACCGAGGCCAACAAAAGGAAATACACAAAACTTAGCGTTAGCCTGGGTTGTCAATAATGCAAAACAAAGAATGCATTCACGGACACAATTCGACGAAATCTAAACTGGACGGGAATGCTTTTAATTAACTACGTGGTTCCAAAAGTGCTTACGAGGTTTCTAGGTCGCAAACGTCTGAATGCCTGCTAATACGAATTTGAATGTAACTGTACAGGGCCGTAATCAGTAAGAATTCGGGCGACAAATAAACGTAATTTTGAGCAAAACGAAAGAGGTCGAAAATGATCTAACAAAATTACATTCTATTATCAATGTAATCTCCTTCAGTAGTACATTTACCGCAACAAAAATGTGCGTTGTGACCTTTTGTCGAAGTTATAAATGATTTCGCAGGAGCATCACAAATAAAAGCCCTAATACTAATTTCAATAGATACATTTTGAAAATTACAACCTTTGTTTTTTAAAGCTAAATATTCTTCTGCAAAACCTTCTAGAAATTCATTTGCGTTAAGTAGCTTTTTTGCACCATGATAGATTCCAATTATGAAAGCAGAACTTTTTATTTCATAAATATTTCCCAAAATGGGCCATAATTGTCGTTTAGTACTTTTTGTAAGTGGTAAGCCGTCAATATTTATATTAAAAAAAAAATTTCTGTGGTATGCTATTAGAAACACAGTTTTTGGACAAAGTATCAAAAATTCCATTTTCGATACCTATATGGCAATATTTTCCTGGATTAATAAGCTTAAGGTTGGCAACTTTCTTAGGAGTACTTAAAAGAGTCTAGCATCAGCGGGCAGATTATGGCCGTGTCTTTTTAGAATCTTTAAAAGTGTGCTAAGGCACTGCTGGTTTACGTTAAATTGCAGGGCCCACTCAATTAAATCAGTTTTAATATCACTTGAAAAAACGGCATCGCCTTCTTTATCACAAGAATCCGAATGGTTGCTTGAATTAGAGTTATTCTCCTTAGCATAGAATTTCGGCTTAGACCGCGTAGTATTTGTATATGAACACCCAAATACAAATACTACGCGGTCTAAGCCGAAATTCTATGCTAAGGAGAATAATTCGAGTAACAGCGAAAGCCTCAAACAGTACATGAATTAGAGTTTTCAGTTATAAAAATATCAGAATTGGACATTCCATCTACATGCAAGTCTGGGTGACAGGAAAGTTCTGATAATGAAATATTTGAACGGTGGCGGGTGGCAGTTGTTACAATATCACCACTAATTGCAGAAACGTTGACAATATTTTCTATTGCCGTTTTTAGACGCCTCTGACGCTGTCGGCTACTTAATTCTTGCCACCCTTTATACATCTTAAAAAGTTGAAAATAAAAAACGTCTTACCTTCACTATCAATCGGAGATCGCAAAGTGTATGAAGCTTTTGCTTATTGCGACTGCAGAACTGCACACTGTTCACTGCTGAATAAAATCGCTTGTGAGAAAATTAAGAACACCGTAAATTCAATAAAAACGTTTATTAAACAACACTTTTCGAGAGCCAACCTTTCCCGCTTACAGTTTCTTAAATTCTCCAAATCGTATATGTATCACTACTTAACAGGAAACCACGATCATTTCGTACATCTGGTTCAAATCCAACAAACGACTTGCCTTACACTTCGCACGTAAGACTGACGGCTGAGTTGTTTATGGGCCTCTACTACTGTAGGCACAAAAATTCCATTGTACACAATGCAAACGCTCATAATACATAAATAAGCTACTAATGCTCTTAAATATAACACGCTGTTGAAGAACTTCTTGCAAAATGCAGGAAACGCATGTAAAGAAATAATCCCCCTTGGAAGGGTGTTACACCTGACCAACTTATTATTAAGGAGTTGAATATTCAACTAAAATTATTGTCTTAACAAAGCCGTTACCGTATCCATTTTGAGTGCGGTCATGAACGATTACCAAACCCGAAATTAACTTTTTTTCGGTTGGTGACATTGCACGAAATGTCAGTGTGAGTTTAAGGTTATAGCCAATGACACTAATGACAGTAAATTAACCATAGCATTTTCAGAAATTTGCCGTATTTCTGGCGGAGTGCAGAACATTTCTGAATTCATTGTGAAACACTAATCCACACTAGTTTTACAATTTCACGTGCGAACGCTTGCGAAAAATGACAATTATGGTGAGTCTACTTGATTCAAATTTAAAATTTTGTTTTAAATGTATGCTTTGCAATAAAACTGTTACCAACAGTTACAAAATTATCAAAATTGATTTTATTTGTAGTGAAACGGTATTTAACTTGCAAATTAGAAAAAATTACATAAAAAACTCGTTTTATAAAACTTCCGAGCACTCGTCCTTCACAGCACTCCTGCCTTCGGCAGTCGTACTGCAAACTGCACTCGTGTCGAAATACAAGTTTTATAAAACTCGTGTTTTAATATACTATTAACTGTCTACGTAACATGGACGATTCCTGTACATTATTGGAAGCACAAATAGTCTTATATGTCTCTTCAAGAACATCCATTGCAAAAATTTGACCTGACAGTTTTTCTTCCCTAATATTGAAAAATTTGACTGCTGACGCCATTGACGAAATACTGTGCTCGTGCAGATGATTTTCATCATATCTCTGATTGTCAGATCGAAGAACATTCGTGACAAATTTTGTCCAACATTCTCGATGGTACATGACATCAATTGCATGGGCATCATTAATATTTATTGCTTCATTTAACCTTACTCTTGAGTTTATTATCATTTGTAAGTTCAATGGATTTACGTAAGTTTTGGCCAGCTTTGTCGGTTGAAACTCTCCTTAGTTTTTCTTTTCTGTCCGCTGCCTGATCACAAAAACAGCACTTGTCCTTTTCGTAAGCAACGGTTTGTGACCTAGTATACCTAGCAGTCTCCGAGGACAGTGCTTTTGTTTGACAGAATAATCCTCCCGCTGACGCGGTCGGACTATTTAACCTGTCAAACTGACACTCTTTTATTATTGTGCAACATAGTATTACTTCTGATTATACAACTCATCATAAATTTGACCAATAGTAATTGAGAATTTTACTTAGTTACAAGGTATAGATAAACGGATATACCCTTGACGACGTGGTATAATCACTTCGGTTTTTCGGTGGGTCCAACAAAGCAACAATAATGGATAATAATTTAAATCTAGAGCCATGATGTAATAACTGTCTCAAATTCGAGGTTATCAGGTTAGGTTTTGCGTCAGTTTGTGTCAAAACTGACGCAAAACCTAACCTGATAACCTCGAATTTGACCGAGACTTACAGTTTCACCAACATAAACAGTGACAACCTAAGAAATAAAATAAGTTATTATTATCGGTCTATTCATTATATAATCGTAACGAATACCACTCGAGCAATCAAAAATAATGATTATTTTTCACTCGTAACCCGACGTAATCCTTAAAATACCACTCGAGCTACGCTCTCGTGGGTTTTCGCAGATTACACCTCGTTACTCGCAAAATAATCGATTATTTTCGATGCTCTTGTGATATTATAACTGACTATACTAGCAATCGAACAAGAAATGCAAAACAAACTTGGTTCTAAAAATTTCTCGACCGAATTATAGCACCAAATGTACTAAAGAAATCGAAAGCTATGTTTTTTTAAATGGAACAATATGGGTTTCATTAAACACTTGAAAACTACTATAAAAGGGCTTTACAACGGTGTACCATATTGGCCATTTCGTTTAAAATTACCTTTTAAAAATACGTAAAACATTTAAAAAAATCAATGTAATTGTGCAGCATACCATAAAATAACAACTAAAAATACAAAGTAACTAATTTCCAAAATAATTTAATGTCAAATGAACACTAGAAAACTAATAATAAAAATAAAAGGCTGAACTAACATGTAACTAATTAATATCTACAACAAAAGGTCAAAGTTGTTGTCATCCTCTCTGAGAAACATTCTTGCTCTCCGGATGATATTTCTTTGATCATTCAGTATTTTGTCTCTACTTACCGATGCGACTTACTGCTTGTACACTTTTTTAGGTTAAATGCTCTAAACTATTTGTAGGAGTGCCGCAAACTATTTCTTTTATTCTGCTCCACACGATTTGGGTCACGATTTCCAATCCAATTGTGGCCAAATTGGGTATTCAAATAATTTGTTATAAGAACAAAATTATGCGGAGGAGCACCATATTGTTGTCGAATTAGTCTTCTTCGTAAACGAAGAGGCATTTCTTCTCAATTATTCTGAAATTCATATTTTGGAAAGTGCAAGTAACGCTCAGCGGTAAGCGTTCCTTGATAAAAGTATGGTCCTATAATTCTTGATCCAATAATCCCACACCACACATTTACAGAAGAACGATTTTGAAAATCTCTTTGTCGAATATAATGTCTATTTCTTTGACTCCAATAGTGTGTATTTTTCGCATTAAAATTCCCGTTATTGGAATAATTCGGCTCATGAATCCAGAGTAACCATATTTTGAGTGGCAATTAAATTCCTACAAAATACTCTTCGACGGTGGGGGTCTCCTAGATGTAAATAATGAACTTTACTAAATTTAAACACTATACTTGTGTTGCTTCAGTATCTTGTACACAGTATTTACACGAACACCTCGTTTTGCAGTTTCCTAAAAATAAACGCAGTTGCCATAATTTTAGTGCGTTTTTAGTAACTTTTTTTTCATCGGTTTTCCTGTCTTAAGGGGTGATTCTGGATGTACAGTAAAAATGCCAAAATATCCTGTTCTAAATCCTCATCTATTATTTTATTATTTTGTTGGCTGTCATTATTCCTTTTGTTATATTGCCTGAGATTTTTTCCAACAGGGTAAAGTAAGTGCGACTGGGGTGCTGCCTCTGCGTAACCGGTTTCTGTGCTAATCTACTGTTCTTATTGGCTTGAATATAAGTTTCGAACATGTCTACTCTTTCAGAAGCAGTAAATTGGGCCATAGTCAATTATTTAAGCTGCGGGTATTAATCAATCTCAGCAAAATGACCTAATGTGGCAGCTTAGTTCTACAGGTAATAATACGTTCAATTGTTATTCGCTGCAATCGTTTCCTTACTCATATGCCTCAGCGTACTAAATAGAAAACTATCTGCTGCTCAATAACATTTATTTTTAAATTGTTTTTCGTATTTTTGATATTTTAAAGCTACTTTTAAACAAAATGGCGAGTATGGTACATTTTTGGAAATCTCTTATATTAGTTTTCAACTGTTTAATAAAATTCATATTGTTTCATAAAAAATAGTTTTCAATTGTTCTGAATACGTTTTAGATTAGATTAGATTAGATTATATTTCACGACTGCCTTTTGCTGGCATGCGCACGTCAGCCCTTTGGGCTTTTTGTACTGTCGGGAGTTTTCAAGTTAGCAGGCCGACATCCGTATCTTTTACTAGACTTGCAATGTCCCCTACTAGCTTGCGGTTGTCAATAGAGTTAAGGCTCCAATCGAGTTGGTGTCTTTTACGCTCTAATGCTGGGCATTCAAAGAGGATATGATAGGCTGTTTCATCATCCTCTTGGCATAGTCTGCAAACAGGTTCATCTCTATAGATATTGATTCTGTGCATAAATTCTCTGAATGCTCCAGTGCCTGTTAGTAGACTGACTACTTGCTTGATTCGAGTTCTGTTCAGTCTCAACAGGGTTTTGGTGGTATGTGGATTCGGAGTTTTTAGCAATCTTTTGCAGTGTGTTGCTTGATTGTAGTTTCTCCACCTTAGTTGGTGTGCGGTATTGACCCACTAATTAATGGCTGAGCGGGCTTGGTTTTTCTGAATGCTTAGACCAGGTTCTGGACCGGTCATTGCATTACGGGCTGCTTCTTTTGCGAGCTTGTCCGCCTTTTCGTTTCCTTCAATACCTTGGTGACCTGGGATCCAGCATAATTTTACTGTATTTCCCTGGCTTAAGGTTTGAAGTTTAGATTTGCATTCCTTGACCAGTCTCGATGAAGTACTGAAAGCGTTTGGCGCTTTCAGTGCTGCCTGACTGTCTGAGAGAATGTGTATGTCTCGATTGAGCAGCTTCTTTTCTATGCTGATGTTTGCGCATACGTTAATAGCTTGTACTTCAGCCTGAAAGATGTTACAAAACTTTCCTAGACTGACTTTTTCGTTGGATCTAGGATTGGTACTGTACACACCGGAGCCTGTACCCCCTTCAAACTTAGATCCATCAGTGTAAAAAATGATGTTCTTATTTGTTGGAGTTGGTAGTTTCTCCGGATTCCAACTTGTGTGTACAGTAAAATTCTTTTCAAAGTCATAGGCTTTGATTATAAGATCAGAACCCATTTCTTATATTGGGTTGTCCTAGATTATTAGTTGTGGTCATCCAGTGACCAGTACTTTGTAATCTGTAGGCTGCCATTCTGGCTTCACCTTCCAAGAAGATGTGCAGAGGTGGCAGGTTTAAAATAGCATTCAGTGCTTGTCCTGAGGTGCCTTTAAAGGCTCCAGTGATGCACCGATTAGCTAGATATTGTATTCTGCTGATTTTGTGGATCGCAGTTGCTTGTTTTATTTTAGGCCACCAGGCGATTATTCCATAATACGTTTGGTGCTATAATTCGGTCATGGAAAATTTTTAGAACCAAGTGGACTTTGTTTTGCATTGTAAGTGATTTTGCGTAATCATGGTCTACTTTGGTTATATATATATTTTTTAATTTTGAAAAATACATAAGTTCAAAAATTTAAATTGAAGAATGCTATAAAGCACGTTTAGCGCTGATTGCGAATATCTAATAATATACAGGGTATCTTATTTAAAAAACCAAAGTCGTGTATTACTGCGCAAATATAGGAGGTCATGGCTTAAATTGGTTTACTTTAATTTGTATATTGTATACTGGCACTTATTGTGTATTGAACAGTACAAATTTATTTCTAAAACATAAAAGTAGCTAAAAATGCAAAACCCTCTAGACGATATTTAATGTAGATTTCGATACAATAGATTAGCAATGCTATCACGTTTTTCTCCGCTGGATAAAGGTCTTCTTCAAAATCACCATGAATATGTTCTCGGTTCCCATTCTTGTCCTCATCAACAATGTAGTCATTATTTACTATACAAACATTGTGCAGGTCGAGTGGTGGCCGTGTCACAGTGCAGACGTGCTAGTGCGTTTATTGAGTGCATCGTCCTCTCTTGATATCAGTTGTCTTTTCGTGCACGCGGTCGCTATCAGCATCGCGTATCGATGAGTACAGAACTTTTTAGTTCAATTGCAAATAGGTAACCTAAAACTTAATCCTTATTATTTAAATAATCACACCACCGGGACCTCTGAGTACAGGAGTCCTGCATTAAATTACGATAAATATAACCCGACAAAAATCAACATGCAATCACCATTAGACACAACAACCACAAACAATAAATCCTTCTTATCAGCAGCAAAAACCAATACGGAAATGTTTCCCAAAAAAGAACAAGCTATAGTTATGCATACCGTAGACGGAATACTACAACACGAATACATAATGGCCATAGGTAACATAATCCAACCACAAAACATAAAATTCGCATCCAAGATGTCAAATAACCGAATGGGTATATACCTCTCAAGTAAAACATGTGTTGACTACTTATTAGATAATTTCACTAAAATAAAAATCAAAGATAAAGATATTGAAATACGAAGACTAATAACTCCAGCAAAACGCCTAGTAATTTCTAATGTGTGTCCTTCTATACCTCATGACATTATAAAAAAAATGCTAAATGATATAGGTTTGAAACTAGTATCCCCTATGTCTTTCCTTAGAGCCAGTATCCCTGATGAAAGATATTCCCACATAATGAGCTTTAGAAGGCAAGTCTACGTAGTGCCCGACGAATCAATTCAAATTCCCGACTCCATACTACTCACTTATGAAAATACAGTATACCGCGTATTCCTATCAACCGACACAGTATGTTATATATGTAAGCAGCAAGGACATGTTGCTAACACATGCCCAAACCCCCAAATCCAACAAGAACCCTCTACTGACCTGACCCAAACCACACTAAATGAAAAACCAGAAGATAATTCCAGGCTAAATAAGAGACCAGCCAATTCCACGCCAAGCTCGTCCAATATAGCACTAAATCAAGCAGAAGATGAAGCCGAAAGTTTTCCGAATTCAAGTGACCCTAAAGCCGACCAAAACAATAAAGAGTTCAAAAAACCTAAGGAAAAACAACATCCAACAGGAAAACAAAATAAAAAATTAAAGAAAGAAACTGAAACAATGAATCAAAGCCATTTGTTAGATGAACTACTGGAACCAATCAGAAAACCACTAAATGAACCCCATCAACAATATATACTAAACTTCGAGCAATTCAAGAATTTTATGGAAAATAGTTTTGGCAATCCTGACCCAGCAAGTGTTGCAAAAACCTATACTAATAACTTGAAAGCATTAATATTCATGATAAAAGATCTATACTCACACCTCACTAATAGAAGTATAAAGAACAGATTCAGCAGAATAAACAGAAAATTACGAGAAGCTTACATGGAAGAAACTGGTGATGCAGCATCATTATCAAGCCAATCGTCATTAGACTCGGAAATGTTGTTTTAACTAAATTATAATATAATGTCTATTTTACAGTGGAACATAAATGGGTATTACGCCCACCTTGAAAAATTCAAATTAATATTAAACCAAAATAAACCTTTAATTGTATGTCTTCAAGAAACAAATTTCCAGAATAATTTATCAGGAAATCTTAATGGTTATTCATGCTTTAATAAGAACAGAGTTGACGCCAACAGAGCTAGTGGAGGAATAGCGACATTCGTCAACAATTCAATACAAAGTCATGAAATACCTTTAAACACGTCATTAGAAGCAGTAGCCGTATCTGTACAACTACAAAAAAGAGTAAGCATTTGCAACATTTACCTGCCAAATAGTCAGATTTTAGACAGTATCGAACTATCCCAACTTGTAGCACAAATCCCGAAACCCTTTATTCTATTAGGGGATTTTAACAGTCACAATAAACTGTGGGGTTCAAATCATACTGACACCAGAGGGCGTATAGTACAACAACTAGCTGACGATATCGACCTAGTGATATTAAATAATAAAGATCCAACCCATTTTAACTCTGGAACTGGAAATTTCAGCAACATCGACCTTACATTTTGCACACCCCAAATGGCGCCATCAATCATCTGGGAGACCTTTTCATATTTGTTTGGAAGTGACCACTTTCCAATAAAACTTATTCTAACAGACTTCCACTTACCACTGATATCATCATCAAAATGGAAAATAAAAACCGCTGACTGGGAAAAATATTCCCAACATATCAACGAAAACTTAAAACACCTCCAAGTAAACACAAATATTGACGATACCGTGTCAGCCTTTACCCAGTTAATTATCGAGGCCGCAGAAGCAACAATTGGAAAATCCTCTCCAAATCCAATTAAACATAAAGTTCCCTGGTGGAACCCTAAATGTCAAGAGGCAATCAAAAACAGCAAATCAGCGTTTTATAAATACAGAAAACACAAAAACCAAGAAAACCTAATTAACTTCAAAAAACTCCGAGCCAAGGCACGAAGAATACTCAAGCTCAGCAAAAGACAATCCTGGCAACAGTTTGTCTCCTCCATGTCCAGTTCCACTCCCACGTCAGAAATTTGGGACAAAATAAGACGAATGAAGGGAACAAACTACAAACCGACAATATCTGCGCTGAAAAGTGGAAACAACATAATTACAAGTCCTACCGAAATAGCGAACAACCTAGGTCTCACATTCCAAAGAAATTCCAGTAACGACAATTACAATAAAGACTTTCTAAAGTACAAGACAGATATTGAAAAGCACAGCATAATAAATAAACACTCCAACAGCGCAATAAACAACACTTTTAGTACACACGAACTAGAATTCGCTCTAAATCATAGCAAAAATTCAAGTCCAGGACCAGATGAAATACCTTTTATCTTTTTAAAAAACTTACCAACAAATGGAAAATCTCACCTACTTGATATTTACAATGAAGTTTGGTCAAAAAATGTTTTTCCAAAGAAATGGCTTAAATCTCTTATAGTCCCGATAGCGAAACCAGGTAAAGATAGAACAAGCACAGATAACTACCGACCAATTGCCCTTACCTGTACCATGTGTAAAATAATGGAAAAAATGGTAAATCGAAGACTGGTTTGGCATTTAGAGAAAAACAACCTACTTACTAATACTCAAAATGGTTTCCGGAAATTCAGATCAACGGGTGATTCCATAATTCTACTAGAAAGTGAAATAAATCAGGCTTTTGCTAACAAACAACACGTTATAGCTGTCTGCTTCGATATAGAAAAGGCCTATGATATGGTTTGGAAATTCAAAATAATTCAAACATTAATAAGTTGGGGATTAGAAGGATCAATTGTCTCGTTCATAATTAACTTTCTCCAACAACGTAATTTCACAGTCAAATCAAATGGGGTATTATCTACTACATTTATTCAAGAAAATGGAATTCCCCAAGGATCCATTCTTAGCGTTATTCTCTTTCTAGTCGCAATTAATGATGTAGTAAGCAATATCACTGCTCCTGTTAAAACAACTATATTCGCAGACGACCTAATTATTTATTGTCAAGGCAAAAATTTAACATCGATTGGAAATCTTCTACAAAAAACTATTGACAATCTACTGACATGGTCACGCACATCAGGCTTTAAATTTTCTACATCAAAAACCAAATGTATACATTTCCATCGGTATAACAGAATAAATAACAGTCCAATCTTACAACTCAATAACACCCCTATAAATTATGTCAATGAGATAAAGATTCTAGGAATAATCTTTGACAAAAAACTCTCCTGGGTAACACATATCAAAAACTTAAAGAATCAATGCATCAGAAGACTCAACATTATCAGAGCGATATCCAACACAAACTGGGGAGCTGACTCAGCCATCCTTCTTAATTTATACAAAGCCACAATAAGATCAAAAATTGATTATGGTTCCATTGCATATGCGTCATCAAAATGTTATATTCTCAAACTACTTGATCCAATCCAAAATACAGCAATAAGATTATCAAGAGGAGCTTTTCGAACTAGCCCATCTGTCAGCATCTTGGCCGAGGCGGGAGAACCATCATTAGAATTAAGAAGAAACCAACTATCATTATCTTATGCGGCAAAAATAAGCGCCCATCCAGAAAACCCGGTACATGACATGGTATTTTCAAATCGTTTTCTCACCTTGTTCCAATCCAAACCTAAGCTACCCTTACCCTTTTACCAAAGATTAAATAACCTAATAATTAACACAGACATGAATTTTAGCCAGGTTATGCAACAAAAATTGAGTGACACACCACCTTGGATCTTAAAGCAACCAATATTGATTGAAACCCTCAAACAATTCAACAAAGACACAATAAATCACGAAATTATAAAAGCCCACTACTGCGAACTCCTTTCTAACTACCCTCAACACCATGAAATCTTTACTGATGCATCTAAGACGGAGGAAGGAACTGGAGCCGCAATAGTAACACCATCGGGCCATTATACATACAGACTACATGAACATAGCAGTGTTTTTACGGGAGAAGCATGGGCGGTTCTCCAGGGACTTAAATACATAGATGACAGTAATTATCAAAAATTTTTAATTCTAACAGACTCTTTAAGTGTCATTTCTGCATTAAAAGAAGCTTCGCTATCACACTGCTACGTCCAAGAGATTTTAGAACTATACACAAATATTCATAGCTCTGGGAAATCCGTCGTCATTATGTGGATTCCGTCTCATATAGGAATACCTGGAAATGAATTAGCGGATAAATATGCAAAAGATGCAATATACTCTCGTCAATCAATAATAAATGATAAAATTCCACATCAAGATCTTAAAACTGTATGCATATCCTACAATACAAAAAAATGGCAAGAATCTTGGGCTCATATAGAAAATAATAAATTGCGCGCAATAAAATATCAAGTGACTCCATGGCAAGATCAACACCGTTTGACCAGAAGAGAAAGAATCGCTTTGACTCGAATTAGAATCGGCCATACGAGGCTAACCCATGCTTATCTTCTCCAGAAGCAAGCCGCTCCAATGTGTGAAACATGCAACACCAGAATCACTGTTGCCCATATTATCACAGAATGTCTAAAATACTCAAAAGAGAGAACTGAATATCACATCCCCAACTCTATGGAAGAGGCTTTGAACAATAGCGAAAAATCGGAAACCAACCTGTTAAAATTTTTAACACACAGTGGCTTAATAAAACTCGTCTAATGATATGTGCTAACAATATAGTGACAACGATACAGTGACATTAATACAGTGATGCTCCAACCAAAGTGTTAATAGCTATCCAAGCCACCACAACGCGCTAATGACCCAAGCTGTCGAAGCGCGATAATTAATAGAAGAAGAAGAAGAAGAAGAAGAAGAAACATTGTGCAATACGCAAGCAGTAATGAGACCAAAGTTTATTAAAAAAATTTAACCAACGAAATCGGCATTTTAATAAGTCAAAAGCTTTTCAATTTAGACTTTCAAGTAATTTCACATTATAACTTCGTTGCCTTCTTGACAAGTGCCCATCATCTGTATAGGACACCATTAACCCATTAGTGACCGGTTTTTTATATTGAAATTGTTTGAAATTTTCACAAAAACTAATAGAAGGCATTCTCACAAACCTCTTGATGTTAAAAAATATTGAATTCTACTTTTGAATCACGTAATATCACATGTAACATGTCATATGAAACGCTAAGAACTACTGATAGCAAAATACTAAAAAAAACTATCAAATATAAGCACCTAACATTATGGATGGAATCATCAAGGAGCCAAGTAAATACAGTGCCACGAAGCACACAAAAACCCCGGGTAGGGAAGGCTGGCGCTAGCTGAGTTTGACAATTACAAATAGGAAACCGTTTAGAAAAGTAGTGTTTCCTTCTGAATAGCAACACTTTTCTGCATAGCGACGCACAGTTTAATTTTTAAATGCACACTATTACACCCTATTTTTGATATTTTTATATCTACATCTTTAAGCATAAGAAGCCGGGTAGCGCAGTTGGGAAAGCTTTAGGCTTGCATTAAACAAGTCTTCGGTTCTAATCTCGCAGGGACAGGAGTTTTTCGCAGCCTTGGCGACTGGAATAGGGCTCGGTGAGACCATTCACAGTTGGGCACCAAATTAACTGTGCTCTACTCAGAACTACAGACCTAAGATATAGAGTAATTAGGTCCACACATCACCAAGACACATGGTTGCTGCACAAGCACGAAAGGTGGGCTATAACTTTGTAACTCGCAACTCGGGGCAAGTTGAGTACTCCACCGCCAGATGATAGCGTACAATGCACCAGCCAGGATTTCCTTACGGTACGTGACAAAATAGCATCTGTAACAGGTGGTTTTACGCGTTTTAATCTTGGCTTCGGCTAATATTTTTTCCACTTACAATATCAATTTACATCGATTTAAGTTAGTAAATGACATACTTTTCCACACTTTCTTAAAATAGGTAATAAATATTTCCTGTTTTCTAAATTTAATTAGGAAAGGACTTACTTTTCCACACTTCTTTTAAAATAGTGTATCTTCCACGTGTGGAAAGGTGGTAGACAAATAACTATTAGCGGTTGCAGGAGAAAGTCTACGTGATACATAATGATCGGTGAAATTAACACAATCTGTGAGTGTGGTTTATTTGCGTCAAAAATTAAATTAAAATCTGAGTTCTTTTGTAGGATATAAGAAAAACGGGATAATAATGAATGTTAATTTTGAATTACAGCTATATTAATATGAAATTTGGATTGAAATACAGTTTAAATAAGTCTTGTATTTCCTTAGAAGAGAATGTTCAGCTAATTTTTTAATTTAAAATACAAAGCTAATCGTATGAATACTGATTAGTTGAGTCCAAAAACAAATTTTAATATATTATCGGAATTATAAACAACATTAACGTTTTGCTAATATATTTAGCTTCTTCAGAAAACACATTAAAAGTTTTGACATAATTACAATTAAAAAAGAACATGGCACTTGTTATTATTTTTTTTGTATTTCTCATTCTTGAAAATGCATTTTATTATTTGGTGGTAATAGTATATTATGATACTAGTGTATAAGTATGCCTTTAAAAAACGTGCTAGGAGTTATAAAGCACGACGCGCTAGCGGAGTGCTGTTAACGTCACTAGTGCTTTAATGGCACTTATACACGTGTATCATGCGTTATTTTTTCTACGATCGCAACAGAAATATAAAAACTTGGTTCGGCGACACTTTTTCCGTCACATTGTGTTAGATATTATAGGTTATGTTAACATTCAAACTTACGGCAAAGCGTGTTTTAATTTAGTATTAAAACACGCCTTCACTGGCAACGTGCGAATAAAACGTATTTCGGGCGTTAATATTAAGAGTGCTACAAACGTCGCTTTTGACGCTAGAAACAGTGCAAAAAGTTGTCATTTTGACACGATCGTAAAAAAAACATTTAATGTAAGAGTAAGGCTTCATTGAGTTTCACCAGTTGGTTGGACAAAGATTCTTTTTATATACAGAATATTTCTATTGATTAGTAATTTCCTTTGCGTTCTTCAATCATATTTGGTATATTTTGGATTTTCTTAATAATTGTCGTTTTAATACATAATCTCCTCAAACAGCGTTTAGTGTTTCCTCTTTTTTTCCTTATTTGGGTGATAAGTAGTCACTTTCAATGCAACCAATGGTTATAAAGTAATTGTTATTGTTGTTGTGTTATTGATTATTTAATTTATTTGTTAGTTTCGTTAATTTCTATATTTCTTTTTTTTTTGTTTAGTTTTAATTAAATTTAATGTTGGAGTTGTTGCTCAGGTAAAAAAGTTTTATAATTCAAAATATTTTATTACGTTTAGATTTAGTGAAATTGGTTTGGCCATCTTGGTTCTTTGTGGCGTTTTCGGTGCAGAAATTTTTATGAAATCTCTAGTCGACAATTAAATATTTTTGTGTCGACTGCCAAAAGGTTTGATATTGAATAAGTATGATGCACCTATCTGGAACATTTTAATAAATGAGTAGTTATATTTTAGATTTTTTTATCGGTTCAATTGTTCTAAGAGGTTTTATTTAAACACGACTGTACTTTACATGATTACCAAACAGCTCGTCACTCCTGTATGTAATTATTGAGATCTTAATCTCACTTCAATAAACCCAGATTTCGGGTTTGACTACGTCGATAGCTCATTTTATGTATTCTATGCTGTTGCTGAATAAAATTGAAAGACATAAGCGCCGTCCATTACCAAAATGAATGTTTAATGGGTCGTACTTTTCTCTGCTTTTGGTATGATAAATTGCGTCCAATGCGTAAATATTTTGCCCTGTACGGAAGGGATAAATGATGCAGATATGGCAAGAACTGAAGCAATATTAAGAGATGCAATTCCACATACTTTTACCTTTACCTCTGCAAGACCGCAGGTACGACTTGGGTGAAACCCCCACAGATGGATACCCCTGTATTTCGTACTGATCAAAATCAGTACGACTGTGGTTGTGATGCAATGTACTATGCAATACGGCCTTTCAAACGACTTTGTCCTCGAGGATCGGATATTTCTTCTGTAGTAATAAACAATTTACCAAGCGGAAAATTTATAGAGGTCGAATACATTGTTACCTGTTTTTGCACCAAAATTCCGAGATGCAGGCGGGCCGTATTTCCACATTGTTACAGAAATAGTTACTCTAGAGAACCAGGAACTTGCTTTAATATTTAAAAGTAGTTAACTTGAACATAAAACACATATTTATACATCAAGTCAGTGATACTCAACTAATAAAATTGAGTGAAGCATCCTCAACGAGGCAGTTCCATGCTGATCGCATCAATTTTATATATTTGAAAATGTGCAAACGTTCTGACTTGTCATTATTATGCTTTTTTATCGTGTAATTTATAACACATTTGAATAAAATATTTTATTTGTTTTTATTTATACAAGTATATTTTGTATTGTACAACACAACTTGTACAAAGACGGAAACATCTTTAAAATTAAAAAATTAAATCCTAAGTGTGTTTAGTAAATAAAAGTTCTTAAACTCAGAAACCAATTAATTAATTTAAATTTAAAAGATTAAGAAAACAATTAAAACCAATGAAAATGCAAATAAAACACTACAAGCCTATACTCTGGATGGCCCCCAAACGCCTACTGTCCCCGTGCTTTTCCAATTCATTTTTTAGATTTTACTTTAATTAAATGCTGAAGTTTCGATTTAATTACAGGCACAGTTCGATCTATTGTTTTTCTTTTATAAATTCCTGTAAAGCTTTGTCTGAAGGGTAAGTTCATGTTTTGATGAAACCCTGAAATGGTCTATAACTAAACGAATTTCTATTTCAGTCCAACCTAAAATTACAATGCTTATAGGTATCTCTCCACAGTGCAATTTGCAACTTCTTTTACCCTTTCTCTGGGTGGTATTAGGTTTTTTAATTCTTTTGTTTGGTGTCTCATCAGTATCTGCATCTCTATATATTATTATTATGTTAGAGGTAACTTAAATATCAGATCATAAAGGTGAGTTTTTTAAATTTCTATGTACTATGCAAGACAAAAACTGTGACAACTCTTGATAGAGATTTTAGCATAATTTGATTAGCTAAAACGAGGTTTTGAACAATTACATTTATTATATTCATAGCAACATCTAAACAATTTGACGGTTAAGTTAGAAATACCTAGCAACTGTTCATATTACGGCAGTCACATTCACAACAGACCATACTGTCCCAGTTTTTTTGTCTTGCATAGTACTACCACATCCAATAGAAAAATAGTGGTAAAACGTTGAGACTTAACCGTGACTAAAAAATGTACTTATCTGTCTACCTGTTTCTTTGTTCTTTAATTCATACATTATGAAAATAACAAATAAAAACAGATTGAAGAAAAACGTTTTGAAATAAGTCAGAACTTACGAAACGTTTTGGGATCTTTTAACACTTTTTCTGCAAATAAGTATCTAAGTTTTAACCGACACAAAAATTGTACCTTTTTCTTGTATACGTTTTTCTTGATCAAATACTTCGTTCGTGAGATTTTTGATCTAGTGGCATCATATTCGAATTTTGCTGAGAATTTAAAATAATTCCATTATCTGAAAATATTTATAAATTCATGTATCCTTTCTCAACTTTACTAACTAGTAACTTAACCATCAGTATTATTTTCCACTACGTATTCTAAATTGGATCAAAAGTTGTCTAACAATGGTTTGGAGTTGGAGCTGGATTATGCATGAATTGCATACAAAGCTTTATGTTCCGCTGCTTTTTAAGTTAAATTATAAATAAATATCTAGTAATAGTTATTCACGTGACACGCTTAGTAAATTAGCCTTTATGGGCGAGCCGGCTACTTGCAGGGTGAGCGACGTAGGAGCGAGCCCTGTAATCCGGTGAGCCCCAATATAGGCTAATCGCAAGCGAGCCGCGTACAACGTTTTATTTCCTCTTAGGGAACATCCTGAAAATTAATATTAGTGATTAGTGAAAGATGTACCTATATATTAAAAAACAAGGCGCCTGTAAAGTCGCAATGACAGCATTTTACAAGCACCTGGCCTGTAAAGACTCTTTTACCGGTCAGTTCAGACGACAGTACAACTTTACAGGCACCTGGCCTGTAAAGACTCATTTACCGAGTCAGTTCAGACGACAGTAATGGCCGTTTAATAAGTCAAGAGGAAATAGAATAAAATTTACGTGTTCTTAAGATAGAGTGTCTTAATGGCTATTGACAAATTTTTCATGATGAACATCTAAGACAACAACAGTGTTATAAACATTCATTAACATAATAATTAATCGTTGATTTTTCATTTATAAGCACTGTTTCTTGTTAATGTTCGAATTTATTGTTTTTATTAAAGTAATTTTTTGTATTTATACTAACATTTACTTGACAGTGACAGTTCACTCTCCAAATTGCATTATAATTATTGTACTAGTACAATAAAGTGTAACTTTATGGACTTTAAACAGTTTTATAAACAAGGCCTTTATGATGAATTTGAACATAAAAAATCGACATTGGAAAACTTACTAATATTAATATGGAAAAAACTGATTTTCAGAAACGGTCTTCAATGCGCAAAAAGTAAGTAGAATAAACTAACTTCGTATCCGAAAATGAATTATTGTCCTTAAAAAAGGCGATTTTTTAATTTATTCTATGCTATTAATTTTTTTAGAACTGTCCCAGTTTTGTTAAATATTAACCGATTTGCATCATATGCCTTGCGCGTTTATTGTAATCTTCAATCCATTTAGGGTCATAGGCCAGTCAAATTGTCGAAAATACCTCGTTTTTTTGACAAAAATACTACCTGAAAAGTGAGCATGTAGTTTTATAGAGCAAATCACGTAGAATTGAATGAACTAAAAAGTAACAGCTGAATCAGTGGAGAAGCGATTCAAAATGGCGGTCAAAGTAATGAAAAAACGGTTTTTTGCATATAAAAGAGCAAAAACGCGATGAATTTTTTCCAAGAAAAATAGGATTATGTAGTTTAAAAAAGCAAATAAATTAAGCTGTCGATGGTCAAAATCGATTCAATAGAAAAGAAGTTATCACTAAAAAACCGCTAAAAATTACCGATTTTTTAATTGTTCTTAACTTTAAGAAAAAAACCTATATAACGTTGAAATTTTTAGAAAGCATAGTACTCGATGAGTAGAAAACGTGCGATTTGCAAAAATGTTGATTAGTTTTTGCATACATAATTTTTTTCCAAAAAAAATACGTTTGTTTTCGCAGAAGTTGATTTACTCAGCTTGCAGAAGTCATACAGCAATCAGCGTAGGCTTATTTTGTTCCTTAAGGCGGCTAGGGAGAGCTGATACATTTCTAGAGTGAGCGAGGTGAATTTTTGATTTGTGCCTTGAAAGGCAAATAGGTACTTAGGCAACTGGAGATGCATCACTTTGTGATGTATTGAAATGTCTGAAGCGGATTATCTCGCCAAGTACCTTATCTGAACATCTATTACCTGCGGCAAAACTTCTTATGTATAACTGAGTTCGCCCAATACGTCCTTGTTTCTTACCGAATAACGGTATGAAAGAAGTTTCACTGAAATATTTTGGGGTGATTCATATCTAGTAATTGTCACCGATTTCAAAATACTGAGAAATTGTAGCATTACACAGGAATTTTAAAACATCATTTGTCTGATAATAACAATTCCGATTAATGACAAATGTGAAAGTACAGTAATTAGGACCACTGCCCTTTGCTCATTAGGTATTGTAATAATTAGCACATTCCTAGTCTGTATAAATACCAAATTTTCCATTAAAAAAAATCCATTTACGCACTCTTGCTTTCTGTATCGATTATCGGTAACAGTAGTTGTTAGTGCCCCACAAGTGCTTTTATAGAGTTTTTTGTTTATTTAAACAATTCGTAGAATGCCAAAGCGAAAATATCAATTGGCTAGGCCAAGAAAAAGTAAAAATGTGATTATGAAACAACTTCGTGCAAAGTAAGTACCTATCTTATACTAGATACTAAATTTTGGCTTTAGATAAATGTAATTTTGTTTCTGTTTTGAAATTGAAATAATACAAAATTTCCGTTGCGAGTGTTAGGCAATGATATTTAGATTTTGTTTAGCCGTTTTAGATATCGTGTTATGATGTATTCTATACTGTTGGCACAATTAAATTAGGACACAATAAATTTAATATCTGATAACTTTTTAGTTAGATGTTATGTTATGTATATGTTATGGTTAGAGTAATAAATGCGTGAATTATTAATAATTACCGGTAAATATTAATAATTACCGGTTGGTTAGTATTAATAATTGCCGGTAATTATTAAGTTTTCAGGGAATTATTAATAATTTTCAATTAATCAAACTAACCGTAACATATACACCGCGTTTTGATTTATTTAACAACATAGTGCACCCTTTTTGTGACATTTAGAAACTGGGCATTTCTTGTTTGGAACTTTCATTATTATCACATCGTTGTTATGAAGGTATTGCATTGAAAGATAGTATTAAAAATTTGTTTAGTTACTAGCAACATGATATTGTACATTTCCGTCATAGATACAAAATATGAAAAGCTACTCATAACTCCCAAGGGGCTTGTCAAATTATTTCTCCTTCAAATTCTTGATAGCCATGCAACTATAGGCAACGTCTTAGCGACCATACATTGAGACAATCCTTGTTGTTACTTATTCTAATTTTAAATGTCATTATGACATTTTGAAATTTCATACTATTCTTACTAATATACTAGTAAATAATAGTTATTTAGACCACAAGTGTTAGAAGTGAAACTTTTTTTCACAAGTGTGAAGGGTTATTAAACGAGGCGCAGCGCTTGAAAAATAAGCACGCTAACATGAGTTGTCTATACATTTTTTTTAAATGTTATTAAATACCTATTCAAATCCAAGCCTATTTTGTATATTTTTTAAAATTTTATTTAAAAAAGTAGGCATTTTTAAATTAATTGCAGTGTGTGAAATGCCACTTTTTTTCACTCAGTTAAAAAAGTGACACTTTGCTTTTAATTTAGGAATGAACGATTTTAAATAGATATTTCCTTAGTTACCAGAACTGACTAACGCACTTGACTAAAATGAAGGGACTTGTGGTCTAAATAACTATTATTTTCCGTCATTTTAATCAAGTGCGTTGGTCAGTTCTGGTAACTAAGGAAACGTATAGGTATTTAAAATCGTTCATTCCTAAATTAAAAGCAAAGTGTCACTTTTTTCACTGAGTGAAAAAAAGTGGCACTTCACACACTGAAATTAATTTGAAGAAGCCTACTTTTTTCAAATAAAATTTAAAAAAATAGTGTATGCACCACGGGAGATATTCATGTTCTTTACCTTCGGTTGACTTAGACCTCGGGCCAGAGGCCCATGTCAATCTCAGGGAAAAAATATATTCATATCTCCCTTAATGCATAAATATCTATTTTTTAACATTCCAATTAAAAAAGTAGGCGTGAATAAATTACAGATTTCAATAAATAAAGTCGTTTCCTTGGTTAGCACTTGACTATAATACAGGCAAATAAAATTCTATACAAAATAGGCTTGGATTTAAATAGGTATTTAATGCAATTTAATTTTTTTTTAAAGACAACTCGTGTTAGCGTGCTTATTTTTGGCGGGCGTGGAATATTAAACTCGGCTGCGCCTCGTTTAATAACCCTCCACATCTGTGAAAAGAAGTTGCACTTCTAACACTTGTGGTCTAAATAACTATTGTAACACAAGGCTGAACTGAATAACATTTTGCTTTTGCTACTGCAAAGAATGGTGTGGTTGTTTTTGGGATTTAGAAATATAGTACTAGAGAAAACTAACGAAACAGTTTTATTACATACAGTAGGTGATACTTCTACCATACAATCTCAGAGTTAATCTAAAGATGGCATTGTATAGGCAAATAAACTGCCAAATTGTACTTAGTGTATATTATCAGTAACCTCTTTTTACTTAGCGGTGTAGAGGTTGGTGCTTTGTACGCTTTAGCGTATGCTATTAATTAAAAATAATCTTTCAAAAGTACTTATATAACGTCGAAACATATAAAGATTGTTAGAGGCTAGTGCGAACATAAGGACATACAAGACAATTGCCCTTTTACACTGTAATAACCCTTTTTTAAATGTAGAATATTTCTGTATAGCAACAAAACTAAGTAATTTATGCAGTTGATTTATAAGATTGCCAGAATTGGTTCTTATTCGTGCCAAAAATATGCATTTTTCTAACTTGTTTGGAAAAATTCGAATTTTCATATCAATTTACATCAATTTTAGTTAGGAAATGGCATAATTGTCCACACTGTTTTAAAATAGTTAAGAAATTAATATTTTCTAACTTTTTAAAAGTGTAGTTAGGATATGACTTAGTTTCCAACACTCTTTTTAAACATTCAAAAGCAGGAAAAAATGAAGGTAAACGTTTATTAATGTAAGAGCCCAGAATCATATCATTTGGCCCAGATAAGCAAAACTTTTAAATTTGCTGTGTAATATTTGAAGTTTCTAAGTTAGTTTTTCTGACAAATTTTTGTAATTCGTTATTGCTAAAGCTATTTAGAAACTTCTACAATCATGATATAAGAATATTGACTGAAAATATTTTCTTTTGTATATTTTCGACGCTTTTGTTTTTTTTTACGAAAAACCACATTGTATTACATTTTATCGCATAAGAATATTGACGTGATAAGTGAATATAAGTGCTGCAATAAATATAACGTATAATTCTCTCCAGGAGATGGAAGCTGCTCGCTCATTTACAAACAGAGCCAGAGACATTAGTTGCCGGTTACCCAACTTCTGATGTTGATAGTGTGATGTCCTTTACTTGTAATTCTGAAGCACAGATAAGTTCCTTACCAGCTGAATTTCCTATTTCGGAAAGTAAGGAACATTTTTTCGATACCACATCTGAAAATGAACACGAACTTCCATTCAATGAAAGCGACAACGACGATAATATTATTTCCGAAACAGAATCATTGTCCAATGGCAATGATTTTTCAAAAAACAAACCAGATTATCATATTTCAAGTTCAAATTCCGACGAAAAGAATAATGACAGCAGTGAACTTGAAGAACTCTACTGCGAAAAAGAGAACACCGCAGGAAATCCATTTCATATTACTGGTCGGCGCCTTATAAACATATCTTATTTTCTGAATCAGCTCAAAGCTTTGAAGCACAGAGGTTCTATAAAACTTAATTACCATTTATGCAATTTTGTTAAATGCGTATGTTTTTTAGGTTTTGACTGTTCGTTTCTTGACATGCATCTTATTTCGGAAAAAATTGAGGGGATGCAAAGTGTTTTGTCATTTAAATGCGCAGTATGTAATATTATACAAGTTGTAAGGACTGAAGACCCGAACAACAAGCAAAATTCAAATGTTGCAGCCGTTTTGGGTGCAATTTCGACCGGCATAGGATACGGTCAGCTATCCGAACTCTTTGCAGCAATGGACGTTCCCAACATGTCTAGTAAGACATATACCAAATTTCATGGTCAAATAGCTTCAGCTGTTTACGATGAAAATGAGGAGACAATGAAAGCGGCCGGCGAAGAAGAGGCAAAATTAGCAATAGAAACGGGAAATGTCAACCAAGATGGCATTCCTGTAATATCTGTCATAGTAGACGGAGCATGGAGTAAGTGTTCTTATCGAACAAGTTATAACGCCTTGTCTGGAGTGGTAAGTGATATTTACATTATTTATATACAAATGTAGGTAAATATTGTTTTAATATTTATTTTCATAGGCTTGTATCATCGGAGCAAAAACCAAAAAACTATTATTTGTCGGAGTAAGAAATAAATATTGCTATGTATGCGCTAGAGGAAAAAAGGAACATAACCACAAGTGCTTTAGAAATTGGAGCAACAGTTCCACAGCTATGGAAGCTGATATTATTGCGGAAGGATTTAAAAAAATCCCTGGAAATTCACAATTTGATATATGGTAGAATAATCGGGGATGGTGACAGTAGTGTCTATCGAAAGTTAACCGCGATAGCACCATACGGTCCAACATTTGTTGTCGAGAAAATTGAATGTCGCAATCACTTATTAAGAAACTATTTAACTAAAATTTCGGAAATTGCCAAAGATTCAAAATACCCCATAGCACTTAGAAAAAGAATCAGAAACAGTGATACTTTGGGGAGATTTAGAAATGCCGTCACCAAGGCCATTGCATTTAGGAAACAAGGTAGTGAATCATTCTCGACCAAATAGAATATGTTGAGAAGTGATATTATAAATGGACCAAAACATATATTTGGGGACCATTCCACCTGCGCTGATTATTTCTGTAAAAGGGATAAGGAGGTAATGAACTTTTCTTTGAGTTAACATAGTTACGATTTGTATATTGAAATTTTCTAGGAAAACATAATACCTGATTTGGAAACAAGCGGTTTGTTTGATGTGCTCAAAAATATAAATTGACGACTTGCATTCCATTCAGGAAGTTTGTTACATGATGTAGATACCAACGCAGCTGAAAGTTACAATTCCGTAGTTGCAAAATTCGTGGGCGGAAAACGTTTGAATTTTTCAATGAAAGGTTCGTATGAGATGAGGTGTAGGGCCGCTGCAATTTCATACAATACAACGGAAATGTTGTACGCGCAACACTGGAGAGATTGGACCCTAATGGCACCACTGGACTATACCTTAAAAAATTTTTACGAAAGAAGAAGTAAAGCAAGGGAAACTCGTAGAAAAGGTATTATTTCAAATCTTTTTGTTGTCAATACTAGCTAACAATATACCGTTTTACAGGCAAATCTGCAAAACGGAAAGCTTTCGCTACAACCGATGAGCACTATGGTTCAGAAATTTGTGAACCTATTGCAGATATGGATTCGAAATTATACTCTCTAAAATCTGCAGAATTTTTGAGTACACTACATCAAACCGACAAAAACCAATTATTTCACGATACAATATTGCAATCTCATAGCGAAATTTGGAAAAGCGAAAGAAGAAAGCGAATTACAGCATCAAAGTTTGGAAAAATTTGCAAACTACGAAAAACAACATCCACTGCAAAACAGTTTCCTCGATTTTGTACTCTACCTTCTCAGGTAACAGTGCTACCAAATTTGGGTTAGACAACGAAGAAAGTACAATTTCTTTGTTTGAGGAACTCTTTAAAAAACATGTAAAAAGGAGTGGCTTGATAATTGACGACGAATACTGTTACCTGGCATGTTCTCCAGACGGATTGGTAGATGAAGATGCTGTAATCGAAATAAAAAGTTCTGAAAAAAGTGGAATCCTTTCTCCCATCGATGCAATTATACAGAAGAAAATTGATTATTGTGAACTTAAAAATGGGACGATAAAACTTAAGCGCAACCACAATTATTTTTATCAAGTTCAAGGCCTATTGCACATAACAAAAAAAACAGTTATGTTATTTTCTCCTCTCTACAAAAGGAGGTTTACACGTAGAGGAAATTAAAAGGTAATATTCTTACTACTATCTATTTGTTAAAATTTGCCAAGTGAAAACTTATTTGTTATAATATATATTTTAGAGACGATACATTTTGGAAAGAGTGTATGGAGAAGAGGTTGTGTGAATTCTTTATGAACTGTATACTACCCGAATTAGTAGATTCAAGGAGGTGTCGTCAGCAGGATATAAGAAACATTTATTTAACATAATTATAGAAAGCAAACGATGAAATGTATGCTTTGTAATGTTGTCGCTTTCCTTTGTAATATTTCAACATTTTGGTTAGGGATCATTACGCATGCTTACGTACCTAAAAATGTTGAAAACATCGCGTTTCTGAAGGATTTTTAATCTATTACACTTTCAAAATATACGATTTGTATAGTCTGCTTTTTTGCTTTATCTTTCGTGTGGGCTCTGAAATTGTCCGATTTTACTTTGTCTTACTTAGTTTTACATTATAAAAATTAAAAACTGGCAATTACAAAGACCACTGGAATAATCAAGCAAAAAAAAACTATACTAGTGTTCATATAATTTAATTTCATATATATGTAATCGTAAGTTAGTTAGTTTGTTTATTACATGTTTTGGTATCCTGTATTTTTTCGGGATTGCAAGTATGTACATATTATTTGATTGTCATGTAATAGCTATTTACGTTATTAGACCGTTAGCAACATTTTTATGGCCGCGCCAATACTTTACAGGTTGAGCCCGTAGGGCGAGACCTGTATGTTTGGCAAGGTCGTGTATCGTATAAGATTTTTTAGGATATGAGTCCGGTAGATAAAATTTACCGGCCGGTAGTTCTACTACTGGTCTAGGCCGGTAAATTTTATCTACCGGACTCGTTTGTAACTATGTAAACACTAGTTACCAATGCAGTATCCTAAAAAAATAGTTATGTTTATTATTCAATAAAGCATTTCTAAATAACTGCCTAGATTGTTTCTTCAAGTGTGCCAAATTGTAGTGGCAATTTATTCATTTAGATATTGTAGTACTGTAAAAGATTTATTTAGCATTCTATACACTACATTTTTATTAATATTGAGATTGGAGTGCATGCCAAGGCAATAAATGTACTATACATTTTTTAGGAACCTATTAATAAATTTAATTTTAACAGATTTTTATTTTTGTTAAAGTTAAACGTATGAATAACAAATATTTATCTGTTTATAGCACGTGCCACCTTGCTAAATACCTGCTATTGTTAAAAACCCTGTAAGGTCTTACGACAAGTTAATCCCAAGAGCGTGTGGCGTACGCAAGTAAACCGAAGCGCGCAGAGCGAGATATAGGGATCTTATTTTGGTGAATATGGTGCCCTAAACTATTGCGTTGTCTTGGATATTTCAAGAATGCATTCGTTTGAAGTCGTTTTGTATACGTCATTTAACTTCTAATAAGTGTTCAATTGACAGGTCATATTTAGTTTTCCCATTATCTCAATAATTTCCTTTATATTTTATTAAGTAAAATTATACAAATATCGATTTATAAGATGTTTGAAATCTTTTTTCAAAAATCTAAAGTTGGCACAGTGACTCTATATCAAACAACGCTATAATAAAATAGCGAACGTCCCTTCAAATTGATTTTTGTAGGTGCTATCCCCGACATTAGGATTTTATTTTTACGAAAATTTTACCTAGCGCAGTGTGTTGCCTAAACCCTCTCCCTAGCACTCTTAAGAGTTATGCTACCACACACAATCTGAGCGCAAATTTTTTTGCTTTTGCAAATATGTGCAAATTTAATTTGAAAAGTGATCTTTTTTAGGCGCACAAAATGTTGAATATTTTTGTCAATTTTAATTGTACCGAAATTACATAAACACCATTCGATAGCTGCCAATTTTCTCCGAAATAAAAAAAAAGATTACAGTACGACCCATAGAAGCCAAAGAATTTTTCTTTTTTAAATTGCTGCACATTCAGTTATCAATATTAGCGGCTGAAATTTGCACACACTTTAGCTGAAGACTTCTAGTGTAATATAAAAATTATTTCGCAATTATTGACAGTGTATTATTTATCTCGAAGCAGTTTACATTTTAGGCGTCGCAAAACGCATGTTCCGTTCAGAGCGAGTAAACGCCGAGTAGAGCGGCCTACTCTGAGTTTTTCCCTACAACGCTTAACGCTACCCGCCACAGCACCGCTCTGAATGAACATGCATTTTGCGACGCCTAATGTAAACCGGTTCGCAATAAATAATACACGGTCAATAATTGCGAAATAATTTTTATATTACACTAGAAGTCTTCAGCTAAAGTGTATGCAAATTTCAGCCGCTAATATTAATAACTGAATGTGCAGCAATTTAAAAAAGAAAAATTCTTCGGCTTCTATGGGTCGTACTGTAATCTTTTTTTAATTTCGGAGAAAATTGGCAGCTATCGAATGGTGCTTATGTAATTACGGTACAATTAAAATTGACAAAATATTCAACATTTTGTGGGCCTAAAAAAAGATCACTCTTCTAATTAAATTTGCACATATTTGGCAGTGCAAAGAAAATTGCGCTCATATGTTGTGTGGTGGTATAACTCTTAAGGAACAAAATAAGCCTATGCTGATTATTGTACAACTTCTGCAAACTTAGTAAATCAATTTCTGCGAAAACGTATTTTTTTCGAAAAAAATTATTTATGCAAAAACTAATCAACATTTTTGCAAATTTTAAAATCGTCCGTTTTCTGCTCATCGAGTACTATGCGTTCTGAAAATTTTAACGTTATATATATTTTTGTTTAAAAGTTAAGAACAATAGAAGAATCGGTCATTTTTATCGGTTTTTTAGCGATAACTTTTTTTCTAATCTATCGATTTTGACCATCGACAGCCTAATTTATTTGTTTTTTTTAATTACATAAGCCTATTTTTTATGGAAAAAATTCATCGCTCTTTTGCTCTTTTCTATGCAAAAAACTGTTTTTTTATTACTTTGACCGCAATTTTGAATCACTTCTCCACTGATTCAGCTGTTACTTTTTAGTTCATTCAATTCTACGTGATTTGTTCTATAAAACTACATGCTCACTTTTCAGGTAGTATTTTTGTCAAGTAAATATCTAATTTGACTGGCCTATCAGGGCATTTTTCTCCCCTAGGCCATCTTCTTCTTGCAATTTCTTCCAAGATGCAATCATTGTAAAACATTAACAATTTTGG
This sequence comes from Agriotes lineatus, assembly GCA_940337035.1. Taxonomy (NCBI): domain Eukaryota; kingdom Metazoa; phylum Arthropoda; class Insecta; order Coleoptera; family Elateridae; genus Agriotes; species Agriotes lineatus. The sequence goes on from CALNHX010004773.1 coordinate 64,151, forward strand.
TAACATTGTTTCTTTCCAAAGTCTTTCATCCCTATCAATGATTTCAATGAACAGTTCTTCGTCATCGGACACGTACACTACAAAGTAGCACTGCTCACGGTGCAATATATTGAGTTGTCCTTGTACCTAATCATAATTTAATGTACAATTTATAATAACGAAATATTTGATTCACTTGAGATAATTCACTCACTTGATAATAATATGCATGATTTCTTTATAGTCTCATTCGATCACCATCTATCTCAAGACAAGTTTTTTTTGCAACTGTTCCCTCTCTCAGTGACAAACCTAATTTAATTAACTTTGGTGTGCATTTTACCTCAACGCATTTGTTATTTCCCACAAGTCCTAAAAACATCACAAAGTTTGAATTTTTATTTTAGTTTGAATGTAATAGTTACCATCAGGTGAAGCAGCTAAGCATGGATTTTCTACATCAATGAAGAGACCTGCTTCTTTTATAGTTATATCTAATTTTTCTTCCAACATTTTTTTAGCTGTAATTTCGTTTTTTTTCCATAAGACATGCAGGAAGTGGTAAAGTCTTGAGGATACAAAATATTTTTTACCAAGTTATGGCAGCGAGTAGTTTTTCGACGGCTAACTGCCGCTCCAAAATTTGAAGCTGTCAGCCTCTCGCCTCTTTCTACTTTGTAAAAATCGTTATCAAATTGAACGACTGTTAAAGCAGCTATTTCATTTTTCCTTTCTTCTGAAACCTGAAAATAAAAAAAAACATGTTTGGAAAAACGTTCATCAAATTATTTGAAAAAAAAGAATGACAAGGCATTTTTAAGAATCTACTTAAAGACTCGTACATGTAACCTATCAAGTACGCCTGATTTAATTGCAGCGAGGTCATCGTCACATGGATCTTCCTGTTTAGCCTTAGGCCCATAATCAGCATTGGGAGTAGTTTTACACTGCTTTCTTTTCTCTTAAAAAGAAAAACTAGTAAGTATTGGTTTGCAATATTACTACTTTACTATTTCACCTTTCAAATTATTATTCCTCCATTCTCTTTGTTTGTTTGTTTCTTGCATTGATTTTTGAATGTATTTCTTCATACGTACACCTGGGCTCATTTCCATTTCTTTCTTGTAAGGACTTGCTCGCCAAGCAACTCCTTTATTGTATCGCATTCCTGCCAAACTGCAACGATTTTGGAAAGAACCCCTGTTCGTTAAATTAATGCGTTTACCAGCATTAAACCTTGCTAGTATGCTCATGAAGAGTTCTGCACGGTTATTGGTTTTGTTTATTTATTTATTTATTTAATATGTCGCTAACAGGCCGAAGCCCAATAACAAGCAACAATCAACAATAATACAATAATACATATGCAGACAATGACAAGAAATTAAAAATGATAAATTATACAATTAGAAAATAAGCAAGCAATCATCTCATTAACATAATATAACTTAACCATATACATTTTGATCTTGTATACTCCTCTGAGTTTCATCAAGAATCTTCACAATCTGTGTCTTAAATTGATTTAGAGACATAAAAAATATATCCACGTATTCACAAGAATTTATAAAATGCATCATCCTATATACAGGTGAATTGATCAAATAATTGGTACGTATAACAGGAATAAAAAATGTTAGAACTGACCTATGCTGATAAGAAGGTATATTAAATTTAAGGAGCTGCAACAGTTGTGGTGAATCTATTAGAGAACTTACAATTTTATACAAACATATAGAATCGCTTACACATCTTCTAGTTTCTAATGTTCGAAAGTTGAAATCACTAAGTAATAGAAGGTACGGCCTGGTAGTCGGGTATATTGTATGCTCTTTGTAATATAGATATCTTAGCAATTTTTTTTGCACTTTTTCTATCTCGTTTTTAAGATAATTGTAGTAGGGAGACCATATAATGGAACCGTATTCTAAGTGACATCTAACATACACATTGTACAAGTAAATAAACGATGATATCTGGTTGAATCCTGCTGAATTACGCAGTATAAATCCGAGCATTTGGTAAGCATTTTTAACACATTGGAATATATGGTGATTATATGTCAATTTTGCATCAAACCAACTATCAATTGTGAAGACTTTCTCAACACTAGTTCTAGAGCAGCTGAAATTATCATAAAGTATGAGTTGTTCCATCGAGAGATCCAAAAAAAACCTGTTCCTCAGCGGGTTGTGAAAATTCAAAGGTATGAATAATATGTTGGTGGCGCTGTAAGTCTATGTCAAATTCGAGGTTAGCAGGTTAGGTTTTACATCAGTTTTGACACAGACTGACGCAAAACCTATCCTGATAACCTCGAATTTGACATATACTTACAGTGCCACCAATATATTATTCATACGTTTGAATGTCCGCAGCCCGCTGAGGATCAGTTTTTTTTTATCTCTCGATATAAGCAATTAATGGTTGTGGCATTAAAATACACTTACAGCTTAAATGATGATATAATCCTGATAATTTTACAGCAGCTAACTCATTATTGTTACCCTTGCTTTCCTTTTCATTACCGCAATAATACGTCTGGCATTTGGAATGTTCACCGAAAACATGTTCAATTCCATTTTTTAATTCTTCTGTCAGCTGTAAGGCTGAACTCCTTTCTAAAGCACACTGGTATAATGCTGCATAGGCAACTTTCTGCAGTTCCTCAATTTTTGAAATTTTCAACTGTTGTCGAGCTTCAAGAGATACAGCTTTGTCTTGTTTTATTTGCCTTACAGCTTTTCCATAATTTTTAATGACATGGTTAGAACATTCTGTTTTTTTACAAAACGACCATATGGCACTTTCGTTCTTATATTTTCGAAGACACTGGAATCTCCATCTGCTATAAAGTTTTTATATCGAAGTCCATGTTGTTCTTCACTTTTGCAAAATCCTTCTACAACAATATCTTGTTCCATGGCTGATGAACTTCCGGACCAGTTCCTGTAGCAAATATGCTCTATCACACTTCCCTTTTTATTGGCGGCTCTTTGACAGATTGGGCAATATTTATTGCGAACCGATAAAAACAATACTTTGCCAGTGTATTCACCAATAATAACTGCCTGCAATAAATTGTACATTTTCTTTAATAATCATCAATTTCAAATTGGTAATTTGCCACTTACAACTCCTGATGAAGCATTGTAGTTATGACCATAAGACCGCTTTGACCATCCACCATCCAAAAAAACGGTTATATAAGGAGTACCATCCGGGTCAACGTGACCTAACTCAATAGCTCTATTTTTTTCATCTTGACCTGCTTGCTCCATTCCTAACCACAACTCATTAAACCAAACCTAAAATTAAATATAAACGCATAATTTTGAAATACAATATCCTTGCTGTGCAGTTTTTATTTTTTCCAACTCTTTTTCTTTGTTGTAAAATATGTGTTTATTAAAACACGGTATATCCATGCAGCTGAATGTTTCTTCTAAGTGCCCATATGTACTGCCTGTCGACACAGTACCCCATACAGCACCAGTATTAATCACACTTTTTTTTTAATTAGGGTTTTCAGTAGCCTTAACAATTTCTATATCACACATAGTGCATTTAAAGTCGATATGGCTAACTAGTCCTAGGCCTCTTCTTATTTCTCTGGAAACGTATAACATTCCACATCTACACACTTTTGAGTGTTGGTACTGAAGTGTAATAGCCCATTTTAGCACATAGCCTAGCTGTACAATTCTATTGCCTGGAATGGACTTTTCACTATCCAGTTCTATAGGAAGTTCTAATTTTTCAAAGTATAGTGAATGGTTCGTAATGCTAAATCATAATAAAAATATTACATATTTTATATAAATATTGCTTATGATTTTTTGACGCTGGAATCTTGAAAATAATTTTAAAAAACTACAAAAGTAAACTGTGTGTAACGGGTCAAACTTATTTTTGTTATACAACAATTGCTTCAATGAATGACTAATAGTTATTTATTTACCAAGGGCGTAAGAAAATTAGAGCCCAAGGTGTAGCTGCGGGCTTTAACACGACAAGGGCCATAAACGCTAGTTACGGACAAGCTACATACAGTATTTTATGTACAGACCGGAATATTCACAACTTAAACCAGATTTATAATTTTTATCGGTTTTGGTAGCCTACGATGTCATTGTTTGTCAAACTGACAAACAAGACCCTGAGCGGGACGTAATAGTATATTACATAGCGAGGTGGGAAGTATTTCATTGCCATTGATATCTTGAGACGCAAAGCGTCGATGTTAACTTTATCTCGAGACAGGAATGAAACTTTTCACCGTGGTATGTATACTATTTTATTCACGGCCACTTTATTCTAAACAAGAATTCGAAAAATAGATTTGACAGTTCTTCAAAACTAAGGGCTTATTTTCCAACTGTTTAAAAGGCAGTAACTACTTTATTACATAAATGGTTGTGAATAAAGTACTTTATGGCCCTTGGGCTGTAAAGTGACACATTACGCCTTGTAAAGTGAAAAATTCCGCCCGGTCATATATACAAAATCTTAAATTCGATAACTCCAAAAAAGTTAACAAAGTTATTTTATAAATTCCAGCATCAGAAATCTATAAACAATATTTAAAAAACGACAAAAATAAAATATGCCGTTCTTACCCCTCCCTTAGCATTAGTTATATTGTTTTCTCACCTGTTATAGTTCTCTTTTGAACACCAGAGATCCTCTAAATTCACCAAGCCATTTTCTTGTTCTCTGGTGCAAGAAGTACTGGCTACATTGTCTTCTGCATCTATAGCATGTGAATTATTTTCAAATGAGTTGTTACTATAACCAAAACATATTTAAATAGTTGGAGGTTTGTATAATCTTTAAAATGTACTTAATACCTGAGAGGTATTTTTGAAGAGCAACTCTGTACTTGCGACTGCGACCTGCAAAGAAAAGTTGTCTGGTGCAAGAAGTACTGGGTAGATTCTCTTCTGCATCTGTGGGATATTTATTATTTTCCGATGAGTTATTACTAAAACCGAAACACATTTAAATAGTTGGAGGTTTGTATAATCTTCAAAATGTACTTAATACCTGAGTGGTATTTGGGAACTTTTTTTCTCAGAAATCTTAGTTTTCATGAGTTTAGCTCGCTTCGTTCTAGACGGCTTTCTAGAATAACACCGCTTTCTTTCTCTTGCTAAAAGAAATAAATCATCTGTAAAGGGCTTTACACGATTATTCAACATTATAATGAACGAACAAATGAAAATTGTCGGATTTGTCAGAAACGGCCAATCAAAATTTACTGTCTTTGAAAACACCTAATGTCGCAGTGTTTTCACGCGAGCTCGATTGGTTTCAGTAATTTCAATTTAGTGAGTAGCCTTTGACTGACATTTCACCAAAACGTCAAAGTGAGGTTTGCGAATCAGCGTCGTTCTAAAAACTCATAATAATCGTGTTGGAAGCTCCAGTATTGAAGAAATAGTTTAAAACGTTAAAATGTGTACTGTCGACCTTGGTAAAAGTCATCTACCCATATTGTTGAATAATCTTTCCAAATGCCACTCATGGCAAAAAAAATTAAAACAATTTAACTGGTATCATTGTCAACCAATGGCATTCTTCAATTTAAAAATAAACTACCAATTGAACGATTATTTTAGTGACAATAATTCGAGGAGCTTTAGTTCAGCGACAATTTTTTCTGTAATAATTTTTTAATGAAAAGTTAAATTGTCGAGACGAATAGGACTCTAAGTCGAAGTATTGCAGACAATTTTTGCTCTTCAGATTGTGTCGTTTCTGTTGCTCTAGAAAATAACGACTCGTGCAAGCACTTGTCGTTATTTTCGTCGCCGCAGAAACTCGTATCTGAATCGCAAAAAATATTGTCGGCAATATTTTGACCTCTCGTCCTATTATTACTGAGAATTTTTTTCGTGAACATGGGAATTATTGCAAATTTCTCTCTACAAAAACTGCTCAAATTCCACTCGACCCGTGGTCTTGCGGAAATTTTAACGCAGTTTTGGTTTCGAGAAATTTAAAAGCAATATGTTGCATGTGAATGAAAAAATTACCCTTGGAAATTTCCTCGCAAGGGGAAGTTTTTAAACTAAAAATTTTGATCGCAAAATAAAATAAAAAAAATTTGTAACCAGTAGATATGCTAAGTTATGCTGGCATTCAAATTTGCGACAAGACGTGCGATTTGCGGTTCTTTCTACTCATATTAAATAGTTAATAATTTTTCATTATTATTTTATATTTTATATTTATATTATATTTCACAGTTCAAACGCTCACTGACGTTAATTATAAATAATATACAGAATTTAGGTAAATTTAAATGAAGTATGGAAATTATTACATAGCTAGGTACTTACTTTTAACTTTATCCATGAATGTTAATGTTTAAAAAATGTCACTTGATTTATCACTGTTACACGTGTGTGAACACAGAAATGCAATCGATTAATGAAGAACTAATGCCGACAAAACTTTTAACTGTTATGGTCCGCATAAAAACTGTAGATTTTCGCAGAAAAGCAGGTGGTACAATAGCGAGAGAATTCAAACGGGTTTTTGCGCGGGCTTTGCGTCCCGAAGATTATGGAAACTAGAGTTCTGCGTGAAAGCAATAAAAACTGTAATTACAGTTGGCATTAATATGGTTTGCCACTTGACTAAAATTAACTTCGTAGCGATGCTGGCGCCCCGGACGCGAATAGTTTCTTACTCCTTCTGATCTAAAACCTTATGTCCATCTTTTTTCTTGTAAGTCTTTATTTGCAAGCTATGCTAGTCCAATATTCCAGCTAGACTCAAGTAACTTTTTGAAGTTCTTAATATTCTGTAATCATACGAGGCTTGTTCAATTGAAACCCATCTTTGGTCAGGTTAGCCTTGGAAACAATTGTAATCACTCAACTGACGTTTTGCAATGTTAGTTGTCTTTGTAAACGTCACACTGATTAGTTCCTATCATTTGTATTTGACAGCGATTTTCACGACAATGCTCGGCCTCATGTTGCCAAAGTAGTGAAAGAAAATCTACAACGAAAGAAATGGAGGATATTAGAGCATCCACCCTATAGTCCCGATTTATCGCCCTGCGATGTTCACATCTTTGGGCCACTGAAAAAGGCGTTAAAAGGTAATCGTTTTCAGTCGGACGAAGAAGTACAAAATGCCGTAAAAGAATTCTTCAAGCAGCAGCCACAAGAATTCTTCAAGCAGGGTATACATCGGTTGGCGAAACAATGGGATATGTGCCTTAATTGTAGTGGTAATTATTTGTAAATATATTTGCCAATAAATTTTTTCTGGAACAAAGATGGGTTTCAATTGAACAAGCCTCGTACTTGACGTTCTGCAGTCGACTCGCATTTAAAACCGTTACTCTCTTTTAATACTAGGTGTATTAATTCGTCGCATACACACTTTAAAGATGTAGCTAAATGCATTGCAAGACTGGGTGCCGTAAAGGTTTTTTTGAAAGGATCATATCCAGCAATATTCCTTACAGCAGATATTACCATATCAAAATGTTGCGGGTGAAGTAAGTCCTTGAGACATATATTTTCCTTATGTATAATTTTCCGGTAGTTTATCAGCAGACGAGAAAGTTCTCGCATTCTATTGCTGCAAACGTATAACATACGTTCCTGCCGGTGTTTTTTTTAATACGAATTACCGAACTGGGCAATAAGTAAATCTGTTTTACCTCAAAAGCATTGTCATCTTCTCTCATCAATTCAAACACCTAAAATACGCAAACTATGTGTAAATACATATACCCAGACATTTATATTTAATATATATTTTTGAATTTGTAAAAATCATGGACAAGTACCTACAGTGCAATAAATAATTTTAGTTATTATTTTTTTACATCTGACTAGTTTGAAGTCAGTAACCGAAAGGTTAAATCTATTTTTACCCTAAACAAAGAATATTGAACATTAGAATTGAACAAAGTAATCTCTTTAGTCTCCTATGTTGCCGAAAACTGCATCGACCTTTAAATTCTTCTAACATTTCATCAACAGTTGCAGTAATTTTGCCTATAATATCCTTCCGATCTTGACGATCGTGGATAGTGTCGAAACATCGCAATAGATATGGGATTCGAACTAGCGACATAACAATTCTATAGTATTCAACGCCCCTACAGTCAGTTTCCCATACTCGGCAAAATTGGTATGAGAAGCTGGCAATACTCCTGCGAGATACAACAAACCCAGCAGCGCTTTTATTTCACTTCTACATGTAGTCCTCGCATCTCTGTTCCTCTGATTATTTCGACGGATTTTTTCAATGTATGTGTTAGTGCAGATAACAATTACATCAACAAAATCGGAAAAAATAGCTGCCAACAATCAATTAGAGATAATCTATTTTTGGCCTCGGTTTTTGGCCCAGGGTTAAATTTTAACTGAGCTTAAAATTTTCATATTTTTGGAGAATTTTGACTCGAAATTATTATATTATCTTTACCTACATACTGGGCATGTGGAGTGTTATCGTCTGCATAAAATTCGTCCGCAGATTGTTCGGAATCAAAATTGTGATCGCTACATCCAAAAGATCTTCGTCATCATCGTATTCACCGCCAACTATTTCTTCTACGCACGGCCTTCTTCTATCACAGTGGGAGAGAAGTGACTCGATAGATTATCTCCGATTAAGACTTTCGGTCCATGGCGTTTTTTAGCATAAGTATATATACAGTGTGTCTCACCGACTATGAGACATAGCAAAATTAACAATGGGAAATTATGTAAGGATCAACTATTGCTTTGGCTAGATCGAGAATTGTGATTGTTTAGAAGTGAAACAATCATTGAATTATTTTGTTGTCACAACTGTGCTTTAGTTTCTAATTGCGGGTATCTTTAAAATTTGCTGTCCCAATACAAATTTTATTAATATTCATTGGACTGTAAAATATTCCTGTTGTTATCAAAACTGCTGTCTGTCTGTATGTCTAGAATTCGTTCACTAATCTTACTTTCTAATTTTTATGCGCGCGCAGTAAATTTGTCACTGTCAAATTTGCGTGTCTAACTTTCCATAAATAAAGAAAATAAATAACTTTCGCCTTATTTGTTTACATTTTATTTAAAAACAACCATTTTCAAGAATAACATTGGTAAGAATTCAAATTGCTATATCTTATTTTTTAATAATTGTAGCACGAACTTGCTACTTTTAGGTTAAGCTGAAGAAATGGTTTTCTTTGATGAAGGCAATAAGTTTATCGTAAAGGCTGAGTTTTGTTCTGGAGAACGTGATGAAAATTGTGTTTGGATATATTCATCTCCATCTTATCAACAATTTGAAAAACAGTTCCCTAACGTCGTAGTGCCACGTTCCGTGGAACAGGTAGTAACGACAAATGTACAGGGTCACCACCTAATCTGTGATCACGAAGACATTTTGCAAGATATCTAAGATCGAATAACCACGAGTCCTAATACATCTTGAACACATTTGTCAGCTCAAACAGGTAAATTGACATGCAATGGTGTTCTTTAATAATTAAATTATTGTACATTAATTTTTTGTAGGCGTTTTGTACAAATCCTGTCCTGTTAAAAAGGTGTGCAAACAATGCTGCATATTATGCACCATTTGATGATTTCCGCTACACAATAGCTATTGTGATTGCAGTAAATACCATCACACCAAGAACATTGGCCAATTTGTTTAACGATAAAACGTAGGGTTAACATGTATTTAGATTTGGTACATGATCGAAGGCATTTTGAGGAATTTCTGTGAAAAATAATTATGTAAATGCTGAAATTATAAGTTTACTAACAAATTTACAGGTTTTTTAAAAATATTACTTGAATACGTATGTTATTGTAATTAAGCAGGGTGCCTGACATGTAGTAAACGGACACACGAGAGAGGTTAAGTATTTATGTATAACTGTAAACAATGTATTTTATAATAAAAAGTTTTGTCTTGTTTTCTGTGGTTTTGTTCAAGATTTTTTTAAAATTTAAAGTAAGACAAAAAATGGTATATCCAAAAACTTTATTTTTAAAATAAAATAATGGAAAAAATTACAAATTTGTTTTACGATTTTCATAACAGAAAACAGAGATTAACTAATTAATTAAATGCTCAAATGTGTTTCCATTCACAACTAAACAATGACTTAATCTGTCGTAAAAGTAGCGAGGTACATTATTTAACATTTGAGGTGTTATATTAAAACATGCTTCTGTAATAGAGCCTTAAGGGAATCTAAATTTGCATGTCATCGCGAGCTATCAATTTTTGATTTTAGGTGGCCCCCTTAAATAAAAATCGCTCCATCGTGCTGGTACCACACGGTATTAATGTCAGCTACTGCCGTAATAGTAGGGACTACCTGGTTTCGTAACATATTGAGATAAACTGCGCTATTAAGCCTATTCTCTATAAGGAATGGTCCAATTAAATTATCGCCTAACATCCCAACCCATACGGTAACAGTTTGTCGATACTGTGAATAAGTGTGAGCCTTCACATGGGGATTCTCTTGGCTTCAGTAGCGATAATTTTGATGACTTGGTTCCCCATTTGAAGTAAATGTGCACTTATCCAACATAATTCACAAAAGTCACTTCGTTGTCCACTGTCTCCTGCTAATAGTTCTTGCTGCATTGAATATTTATAAGCAACATATTTGTGCTTTTTTAGGGTGCGATGCACGTAGGAACGAGATACTCCAAGCTCACCTGCTATTTGTCCCACACTTATGCTAGATTTCATTATTTTCATCCTTCCTTTTTTGCTAAAATTATTGACACATCCAGTTTCTCGGAATCGTTTTACAATTCACGCTAATGTGTCCTTGGAAGGAATTGGCCGATTATTGTAGTACACACTAAAAAGATCTGAAGTTCTTTTCAAGTTGTTACCGGCTAAATTCCAAGAACTATTTGGATTTTTTCGTCTAATGTAAACATTTATTGTAGGTAAATGTATCACTTATTATAAATGATCAACTACGTGGATAACAAACTTCAAAATTGTTTGATTTTATTATTCTATAAAAATTTTCTTAAATAGCTCAAATAACTTTGATTAGGTATTTGACAGAATTAATATTTTCTTTTGTTTTGCCCAATTAAACAGAATCTATAGATCTCTAGTTGATCCTTATATACTTTTTCAATGTTAATTTAGCTATGTCTCATAGTCGGTGAGACACACTGCATATGTCCGGTTTCACAGCGAGTGTGGTCGCCTTCCGGTTCTCAGTTGCCAGTGTCTCCTGTCCTCCCAATCTCCGTCTTGTAGATTTCGCTCCGACATTGCCTTAACTATACCGTGTCTCCATGTTGCTCTAGGTCGCCCTCTTCTCCTTTCTCTTGGTACCCATTTGTTACAAGATTAAATGCTCGAATCGACAGTGATCATAAGCACTGTCAAAAATCGGGTACAAACTACAGGGTTCGCCGGCTTTACCAAGAAAACACAGATCTCATTGTGTCGGAACAGGTGTTGTTGTCCCAGTTACCCGCACTTAGCTCAATCGGGAAGGCGTAGTTCGAAAGCTCAAGTAAAGAAACCGGCGGCACTTACCCTATGGCTTGCTTAAGATAATTGCCTAGAGCGCCACTCGTTCTTAAGGGATGAATAACTCGCGTGATTAGAACGAGAAACCTCGCGCGAGCTATGAAGGGGTTCCCCAGGTGCGTCGCCGTTCACCTCAGCGTTGTCCACCGGGCTTCCTCGGAGTCTTCAGATTTCAACACACAGGTGGCCACGAAGCAAAGGACTTACCTTGATTGGCCACCCGCCTAGTTTAACATAAAAATGCAATAACTGACACTAGCCCCAATTCTTAGGGTTCACTTATCAACAAGGACATGCTGTCGGCTTTACAAATTAATTACATCTGGCCTTTGTCATGTTAAATGGGTTGAAGACCCATAAAAGGAAGGTTTAGCATTCACTAAAAGAATAAGTTAACTTTAATAAAGTTTATTATTGAAAGAATTAAATTGTCACAAATATTATTTATTTATTTATTTATTTAATTCGCACTCAGCCAACAGCCGTTAGGCCAATTATAGGCGTCGCTGTGCAGTTATGAGGACTTCCAACCCCACTAACGACTGTCATGATGTATGACCGCCGGGACCAACTTTTTTCCGTGATAGCCGTACCACGAGGCGCCGAGAGATGCAGCCGTGGAACTCCCATCCAAGTTCTGACCAGAGACAGCGTTGCTTAACTCTGCTGATCGAACGTGGACGCTTGTTCAAGCTACACCACTCGGGACCCTATATTCACATGAAAGGAAAACACCTGGAGGTGAATTCAAAGTTGATACAGGAGTTATATCCTACATGAAATATCGGGGTCTCCAAGCAAAAAAAAAATTACCCTATTGTCTAAAAAAAAGAATATATTGTTACACACTGGGCAAAACGAAGTAAATAACAGGGGTGAAGCCCCTGATTGACAACACATACATCAAATCATAGGCTTAAGTGAACGGGCGCAATGTTTATGAACACTCGGAAAACGCACAATAAAATTATAGACGCCACTCAACTCGGCACGTCAGTTACGCTGTATAAATAATAAACAGATCCTACGTGTGAGCTGTCAGCATGTTATTTGGGGTTGGCGCTGGTTACGAACTCCGCCTCGCGAAGCCAGGTGAAACGCTGCAGAGGTGTAGCGGGCTCCCCAAATGGGAACGAAAGGGTTGTGCAGAAGCTCAACTCGGAACAGGAGACCAACACTATCAAGGAGGCAGGCGGCGAAGAAGATTGGCACATCGTGTCATGATTTGCAAGAACGCAACTTTCCCCGATTGGCACGAGGATTAACTCACTTAGGGCAAGATGACAGGTGTATTTGAATTTGGAAAGTAGTGCAAAAAGGTTTCGCTCGCAAACTCAGCAAGCCGACAACTAACGGAATGACACCCCGCCTAAATAACTACGTCGGGCTTTCGCACTTCCACCCGGACTCCCAGTTTTCGGGAGCACACAAAATTAATTTTTAACACAAACGAAAGCGGAACTATATTGTCTTTACTCAAGGGGCTCCCCGCCGGACCGCAGCCAGCGGCCCGGGGTTAGCCAAAAATTTTCACGTCTGTTTTACTCGATAACCCGCTGCTAAGTGATTTCAATTTGCTGGTAGCTTAAAGATGGTTCCCCCCGCGCTGGAAGCAATCCGTCTCACTTCCCCTATTGCCGATTACATTTTTCATTTCATTGTTGCACAACGTGCTGCAATGTTGAAGAAGGAGACGTCCCCGCGTTCAAGGAAAGAACAAAAAACTTCGACAATCTAGAACGAATTCTGGCTATACAACAGATCCCAAAGGATCTAACACATGCCATCATTTTCTTTGGTAGGCCGTCATCCGTCATTCTATTAATATTTCTGTACCATACTAGTTGTTTCCGCCGTACTTCTTCTTTTACTGTCATTTTCATAAGGTATATAGATAGAAAAAACCAATCCTCGAATGTTCTCGAGCCAAACCAGCCATGCGACGTGTTATTGTAACGTGCTCCTTTTAGCCCATTATTGCACCAGGTAGTCTACATGTGTTATGCCTTATACACTGTATAGACAGGAAGTAAATGGCCTGCTGCAGTACCACAGAACATAACTGAAAATGCTGCCTTGGAATGTGGCATTATTCGTTCAGGATATTTCGTTCCTCGCTTATTTTTTTTACTTATCGGTGAGATTGGTCTCATCGAAATTTGCAATATTTTCAGAAGGTACACCTGGTTTCTTCAAGGTTCCCAAAATAGGCTTCAAAATCCTCTTTTTGTAAAGCTACCCTATTTGGATTTATATTTTGACAATTTTGCAAACACAAAATATTTCTGTGTGGTTCTATAAATAAATTCACCCAGTCATTTCCAGGAATATTTGATGATTGAAACTTGGCTGATCTTTTCTCTAATTTATCTAGAACAGCTTTTGTTATATATCTTATTTCAATTTTATCTAGTGGAAATACCCATTTGGCCCAACTAATAACACACTTGCAAAGTTGATCTTCTTTCTCCTTCGTAAAAATTGTTTGGCCACCGCTGGCTTTTTGAAGAACCTGACGAATTTTATGTGAAAGAGTGCGTTTACATATTTTATATTTTTGTAAGCTTCATTGAGGCTTATTGTATTATTTCTGATTTTTGTAGTGCTTCTTGTAGAACAGCTTCCGTATAATTTTTGTAGGAGCTGTTTCCCAATTCTTTTTTATATTTTCGGGGCATTTTTGTGGTACCTACACCTACAATGTGATTTCTTATTTAGAAACAATAGTTAATTACATTAATTAACTTACCTTAAATCATCATACTAACAGATTTTTTAGAGGTTCCAAAAAAATTTTATTTTCTGATTTCCAATTTTTTAAGATTTTTTTTTGTTTGAGCAGGTATCGCACAAATTTATTGTACTCTAGACTAGAATAGAAGTATAGTGGGTTGCATAAAGAACGGCGCGAAGTTTACCACTTTATCTTTAAAAATAAAGGAATGGCGAAGAATTAAAAAAAGTATAATTACAAAGTAAGATAAGAGATGGGACAAGTGGAACCAGTTTCCAAGGAGAAATTGATTAATTGCAATGTTTTTGATAGACTGTTTCAAGATGTTGCTATTGCCAAATTGACATTAACCTAAAAGGACACATTTCTAAATGTCGAATAATGGAAATAATTGTTCACTAGCAATAAAAATTGCTTCTGATATTCATAAAGTAGGATAGATCTTACGGATCGTTTCTAGTTATTAATTACTCATCTACATTTCATTACAGTTTCTTTCTAAGTCAAAGACTCAAATTTAAAATGACTACTAAAACTGGTGTGAAAGAATGGGACTACACTGGATGGAGTGCAAGCTCGTTAGTTAACATAGGTAAGCTTCTCGTAAAATTTCACATTGACTTTGAAAGAACCTGTAATAAGTGAAAAGCTTTTTACTAAGGCTGGGAATTTTTCAGATTTCAGTATTCGAATATTCTATCTGAAAAATATTCGAATACTCGAATAATTCGAATATTTGAATAAGTATTCAAATAGTAAAATTCAAATATTCGAATAGTTGAACTCGAATATTCGAATAAGTATTCAAATAGTCAAATTCAAATATTCAAATAGTTGAACTCAAATATTCGAGTATTCGACTATTTGAATATTCGAATCTTCGAGCAAGTATTCAAATATTCAAACTCAAATGTGCAAATAGCCGAATTGCCGAATGCGAATATTCAGAATTGAACTGAACTATTGGAATATTGGGATCATAATATACCCACACCCCTGTAGAGTAAACTCAATATTAGAATAATGTATGTGTTTTTGTATTATTTTTTTATTAATTTGTATTTCCATCTACAATCTACAATCCTACAATCTAGTAGAACCACATGATAAAAAAAAATAAAAAAAGTGCCTTAGGTATAAGTTACAAAAAATTAGTATTTGTTGTATATAGGTATAATACATAGTTTTCACTTAGCATTGCTCAAAAAACATAATTTTTTAACATTATCGGGTTTCAGACAAGCCCGCTTTGCATTCACTACATTGCCAGCTTTTGAAAAGGCCCGCTCAGAAGGCGTGGAGGTAGCTGGGATGCACAAATACTTCTTCGCGTACTGAGAAAATTTTGGATAGTTGTTATTATGGCTTTTCCACCATTGTAGTGGGCATAGATTCTTTGGGATATGACATTCCGATGAATACATGTCAACTTCATCATAAGTAGTGTCCACTTGGTTATCGCTGCCACTGATGGGAAACAAAATGTCCAACGCAGTTTTTTTGTGGGATTTACAGGTACCTCTTCTACTAAAGGGACTATGCGTCTATCATTTGCCAACATATTCTTCAAATGAGCCTTGGTTTTTTGTACAGCTCCCATAAATCTTTCTGTGTCCTTGAACCGTGGATCCAAGAATGTGGCGATGTCCAATATTCCAATTTTCAAAGCTCCAGTGATAGAAACAGGAAATATATCTTTGAATCTTGATTTACATTCAGCCTCCACATCACCCTTCATTTCACTTACTTCATCCAGCTCATCTTCACTGGTTTTTGTAATGAAATTGTTCATTAAAGATTTCAAAATTGGCATCACCATTGAAATGGTCGGTTGACTTTCTGACGATAGTAGGTTTGTTGCGACTTCAAATGGCTCCAAGACCTTGACAATACCTTCAACAAGACTCCATTCCTCTTCTGTAACCGTCAGATTTCCTGCTTGAGATCTTGTTGTTACTGTTCGGTCTGATAAAACACCAATCAACGCTTCTAGTTGTTCCACTATCCGTCTCAGCATATAAAATGTTGAATTCCAACGTGTTTTAACCGATTGGATAAGTTTGTGATTCACCAAATTTAGTTGAGTTTGCTTGTGGGTTAAAGCTGTTGTTGCGATGTTTGAATGTTTGAAATGGTTTACAATATTGCTGCATTCATCAATGACTGGTTTATCTTTCAGCAGTTTATTCAATACCAATTGCAAAGAGTGGGCTATACAACAAACTGATTCGTAGGGCAATTCTCGAAGAGCTCCAACAATATTAGAGGCATTATCGTGGACAATTGCACAACATTTCTCATTTATGTCCCATTGTTGCAGGAAGCTTTGGATTATGTCACTTAAGTTGGATATTGTGTGTCGCTCTTCCATTATCTCAGTAGTGATATTGTGTGCAACATGTTGCCAGTTCTCGTTTATGTAATGAGCTGTGAAGGTGATATACCATTCGTTTACTCGGGAACTCCAGCAGTCTGTAGTAAGAGCAATGTGGTCTGCTGCATTGCTGAGCTCCTCAGCGAGTTTTTGTTTTTCTGTCTCATACAAAGCGTCAATTCTAAGTTTGATGGTTTTTTTAACTGGAATTTTATACGAAGGCGCAATTTTGGATAGAAGATTCTTAAACCCTTTGTTTTCGATGAATGATATAGGTAGAGTGTCAGTGCAAATCATTTTTGTAATTAATTGCGTTATGATTTCTTGTTTTTGTTCATTAACCCTGGATGATGAGAATATTTCGGTTATTCTTGGTTGTAAGAGTAGAAATGGATGTCGAAGCCATCGAGCTTGAAGCACTCGCTTGACTTGTTGATGCAGTATCGGAATCATCACGATCCGTTGAAGTACTGCAACAGTGCAATGAATATAACATTAGATGTTATTCGTTCAAAATATTCAAAATGGCGGGGACAAGATGGCGACGGACCAGTAACGAGAGAGAGAAAGAAGAGAGAAAATTGTACTTTTTAATAAACTGATTGTTGAAATTTTCATCAATATAATATTTCCCTTACCTTTTTGAAAGTTTTATAATTATGTGTGAAGAATAGAATAGGAAATAGGAATGGGCAAGAAACAGAGGTCGACAATTTTAGTAATATTTGTGACACAAGGGGGGGTTCGTCATTTAAAACTTCAAATTGCAACAATTTTGTATTAGAAAACTATTTAATCGAAAAAGATCATTATTTTATTAACGACTTTAAATTTCGAAAATTAAATCTGATTTCTTAAAATTCTTTCAAAAGATAGGTACCTACATAGACTACGTACATATTACTCAATGACCAGTAGCTAGACACGTTGCAAGGTGCAAGCATCCGTTATACTTTTTTCAAATTTTTTGGTGTACGAATAAGCTCCTGATCAAATTAAAAGTCCAAAGTATCAAAGTATACGTTTCTGTCTCTCACTTCATCGCTTTCTGTATAAATCCGTCTCACAGGGTAATGCCATCTCTTAGTCATAATTTTGTTTATTATTTCCTGGAAACGCATTGGCGGCGTCGCGGTGTGGACTGTGGATCAAGCTAGCGTTGTTGTTATTTTTGTAAATAAATAGACGGGGTTCGATTTCAGTTCGGGGCTCGAAATCCTCGATTTATTGTGTCAGGTCGGGAAGGTCGGCTGAGGCTGAGGTCATATGCCATCTTGCCTTGTTCTTGTTATTCTGATCCTGGAGCTGGACATGCCAATCGGTAAATGTATACAGTTGTTGGGTGCAAAATAATAATAGTAATAAATAAATATTGAAGTAGGCGAATTCTTGAAACTTCAGCTTGTCGAGACTCGAAAGTCGAGATGACGCCGCGTGAGAACAGAACTGGGATGGAAACATTGGAAACCAGATTCAGCTTTTAATTATTGATAAAATAAAACCGTATGAATTATCTCACACTTAATTGTACCGTACCTACTCATATTATAGCCGTATATAAGGGCTTGCGACGCTTGAAAATGCGAGTGGAATGGAAGAAAATGCAATGAAAGTGCAAATAAATAAAATACATACCTACCAGCTCGTCAAAGTCGAATTATGCGTATTTCTCAAATGGTTCCAAAGGTTACTGGTCCCTTTGGCAGTAACACTGTAATTGCAAAACTTGCACTGAACTCTGTTATTTTCTTTTTCTTCGAAAAAATGCCATATTTTCGAGCGGCAGCCTTGCGTGGCCGTGGACATGGTGGAGCTCGAATGCACTAAATAGAAAGATTAAAGGTCTATGTTTTTTCTTGTTATTCGATTCCACGAAACAGACATTTAGCGACACTTGGAATTTGGGAAATGGGACTGTGAAGGCGCGCGTGAGCCCTACTCCTGTCTCCAACTCTTCACTCTCCACCTACATAATATCCAAATACTCAAATATCCGAACATGCAAGTACTCAAATAATTGAATTTATTTATGTAGATATTTGAAAACTCAAATCATCCAAAAATATTCAGTCGGTCAAATATTCGAATAGGCGATTATTTGAATATTCGAATAATCAAATATTCGAGTATGCAAATATTCGAATAATTCTCTCCCGAAAAAATTCATAATCGAATATTTGAATAATTCGTATTCGATTCCCAGCCTTACTTTTTACCCTACAATAATAATAGTTCAGAAGTTTAACACAAAATGAACCATGGGCATTTAGCTTCAATAATGGTTATGTGCCTTTTAATGTCATTCCACTCAGAGGGTAATAACTTTTACTCACAATCGGTTAATAATAGGTACGTTTCTAACCTTCAAAACAGTAGGAAAGCGAGTCATTGTTATTTTACTTTCCCAGCTAGCCGGAAAAGATTTTCCCGGTTAGCTAAACGTCACTTTCAATGAACATGTCATGTTACCTAGCAACAGCGTCGCAGTTTTCTTTGTTAAAGTGACTTATGAAACTGCGATAAAAATACGTATTATTTGAAACTTAAATAAATAATGACAAAAACCGATTGTGAGTAAAATAGTACATACCACGGTGTAAAGTTTCATTCCTGTCTCGAGATAGGTTAACCACGACGCTACGCGTCTCGGTAAACTACTTAATCTCTTTACAGTAATGAAACACTTCCCACCTCGGTATGTAATATACTATTCTGTTGTGTTTTAAATTTCACGTTCATCTCCACTATACTTTATTGTTGAAGTATTTGAAAGTACAGTGCCACACATAAATTCCTTCTATTTTTCTGAACATTTTTATATTGATCTTCTGAATATGTTTCACTCTCACATCCGTACAAGTGAAGTCATGATTGCGCTGCGTTATATTTTAGTTTCCTGATTGGGATTTTGTCAGTGTATAGTTAAGAACTAGTCTCGCGTAAAATTTACTTTGCATAATCTGTACGAGTTTCACACTTCGAGTTCTTAATAACATACCTTTCTATCAATATTCACATAACAGCTTCATTTTATAGAAACCTAAGCACAATTTCTTACATCCAACTGCTAAACAGCCAATCATTCATGTTAAATGTATGAACAATGACGCAAAAAACCTGATTTATCTATTACACAAAGGAAATGTCACTTATCATTACAGCAGAAATTAGAAATGTCAAACGGCATTAATCATTTTAGCCATGGAAAATGGTTCCAACCAATCCGCATGGATCATCTGTATTTCCCGTCTCTAATCTTAATATACAGGGTCTCTACCGCTCGTGGGTATACAGCTCTCTGCGGAGAATTGTGAACTTCACATATGCCCAGGCCGTATAAAGTGACGTTTGTCACACAGTTCAGCAGGCCGTGCTTCAACTACTACTTCATCAAAAAGGTTTTGTAACCTCAAAACTTCGCGTTCGTAAACACGCATTTCTAGAACTATATATAGAAATAAGTGTTTGATAGCGAAAAACTAATAAGAACTTAATGCGGAAGGTCTAAAATAAAGCTGTATTCACTATAAAGTTAATAAAACAATGCCAGTTTATATCACGACAGCTACCGATGCCGACAACAAGTCTAGACTAAATTTGCGCTTGCGCAGTTTATAACTGCGGACTGAAAATTAATGGAGTTACGTTAGAGGTCGCGCCCCGGTCGTTTAGATGGGCTCCTCAAATATCACTAAAAATAACAAATAGTATATTAAAGTATGAGTGGATAACAAGGTCTTTAAAACACGCGCGAGTTTTCGAGAACGACGGCGTAGCCGGAGTGCTCGAAATAAAGCAAGTGTTTTAAAGACCAGTTATTCACGAATACTTTACGCTATTTTTTATTATACCTGCAATACTGGAAATAAATTACGCACTAAAAACTTAGAAATAATTTTTGTCGTGATAAATCGAGAGGCTATAATAATATTGCTACTATAGTTACGAGAATTGTTTACGTTTTTGTCGCGTTCATGTCTGTTGTTGCATTCAGTCGTTTCCTTGACAACCTTTAAAGCTCGGCGTGCTTTAATCGCCTGTTTTCGCACGCTCAGGCGTGCTTTAAACGGCGATTTTGATGCAGGTATAATAAAAAATGCATTTTAGGAGAATTCTTAAAAGCATAAGTCGCAAACTAGCTGCATTACAAAGCAGCAGCAATTTTTTCAAACCTGCGGTTGAATCGACCATATTGCGACCACTCTAATCTACTACTACCGGAATCACTTCGCCAGTCTTTTGATCAACCATACTTAAAAAGTTAGCGTTTTCGCTAACCCTTTTTCCTGTTTTTGCTGTTTTTTCAGGAGTATCAGTTATTATAGTACTTCCGCCTTTATTTCTAGGTTTCCTAGTTGTTTTTCTAGGTGCAGCTTTTGGCCAACCTCTGATTGGTTCAGGAGTTATTGTAGGGGGAAGTTGGTCACATTGATGCACTTTTTTTTCAAAAATTCAAAACACCGGTATACATTTAGTTTGAGGAAACGTTTTTTTTGCAGTGTGTTCACAATTTATTGTAGTATCTTATTGCAACGAAACTTGCGTTCTACATTAACATGGAAACGAAAAAAATACGTTTTCTCCCAGCCGGTTAGAATAGTAGGCATTGCTCACCTCATTTGAGGTAAGAAAGTTCGTTTTTCTCACCTAGGTAAGAAAGTAAATCATGCAATTTTTATGAAGAAACTGTACCGCATGTTAGCTGACTGCTGACGCGTGCTGATTCTGACAGCTGACATATTGATAGTTGACGGATAATTGACTTTATGACTTGTGTTACAGTCTGTTTATAAGAGGAATTAGGAATGCATTCTGTGAGTGTTCACATCCTTTTGATGCAGGTAAGTACGAAACCTTAAGTGGCCCCGTGAGTGGCCCTTCATTCGAAGGAATTAAATTAACATCTCGCGCATACGTACTCACGACAGAAGAGGCTAAAAATCACTGTGGGCGTCCGCGCTTTATTTTTTAATCCAACCAAAACTGCTTTGGCAGTTTGACCTCAGTGGACATAACCTCAAAAAGTATGAATAGTAAAGCGATTTTTTAACGACAAAATTTTTAAGTTTTCAGAGTTACTTATGAATAAAACTGTTTAGAAACATTTTGAGAACAGCATAAAATCGGAAAACATGCTGCATATTTTGCAGGATATTGTCACCTTTAACAACTTTAACAGTCTGTTGAATTATTTTTATAGTGTCAAATTTTGCTCCACTGAGGCCGGCTGGGAAAAAAATAGTATTCAAACTTCGTTAAGAAAGTGCTCTTGCATACCTTGCGCAATTATAAACCTCGCCTTCGGCTCGGTTTATAAACTTTGCGCTCGGTATGCAAGACTGCACTTTCTTACCTTGGTTTGAAATATACTATTATACAAAAAATGGGATTTGTATCAAACTGCCCCGTATGTGGGGCACATTGAAACAGCCTATGGGGCAGTTTGGTACATGAAGGGGTGCATTGATACTTCAAATGTTTTATGTAAGTATAGAAATTACATAACGTCATTATTTCAATGAACCATTTTTATTGGTTATAGCTACAACATACAAAAACAATAATGCTAGGTACCGAGTACCATATAATAATGATAAACTAATTCAAAAGTAAAAGAAACTCAAACTCAAAACTCGTAAAGTTCTTGCTTAAAGATAAAGGAACTGAAGTGTAAAACAAACTTTGTTTTAACGAATGAAGGAACTGAAATTTAACGCTTAAATGTAACAAATGTAAATAAATGTTGAATGTAACGAAATGTAACATATAGCTTATTTCACATTGCAACAGCTACGATTAAAAAGAAAAGTGAAAAATGAGGCGGTTCTGTTTGTACCTTTGGTGAAACAAGGGCTTGGCAACTTCAAAACCGCATCTGAGATATCAACAGCGGCACTATCCAGCGCATTTGGGTAAACGAAGACCCACGCTGTGGGTTTCTTTCTCAAGAATGATACCTCCAATTCCGAAAATCCATATTTGGCAACCACTTTCCCAACGTAGTATAAAACAGTTTTATTTTTTGTGAATTTTATCAGCAAAGAGTCTCCCATTTCAATAGTTTCCACTGCAGGTGGGCTAACAGTTTTTTCCTGGATTTCTTCAGTCACAAGCATCTTCTACTTCGTCAGATTCGCATCTCCTTTTTTCGTTTTGTTTGTGGTAGTCAAACCCAGAAGATTTTGAGCTGTTTTCAATTGGTTTGCTTTTTCCCTTATTTCTTTATTCTTCCGTTTCTTTTCTTTTTCATCGTGAATTATCTGTAGCCGAGTTTCTTTTGCGTGTCCGTGAAAATTCTCGACTTCCCCTTTTCTCTGCTATTTCCTGTCGATGTTTTTTGTTGGGCCTTCGGAAATGGTTCGACGGCTTTAGCTATTATTTCCGAGGTGGAAGAAGGTAATGTCCTGTGACGCTCAGGACTTCCTGGAATGGATTCGATCTCTGCATCCTGATGAAGAGTTTCTTCTTGAGGTTGGGCAACAATGGTATCTGAAGTCGACTGGAAAATTTCCAGTGGCGCGTAATCTTCGACTCCGAATGCCATTTTGTTGAATGGCCAAATACCAGGCTTCCTAAACCCGCCGATAATATTCTTTGGGGTAAAAGATTCATAAAATGCCAGTTTAGAGAGTTCGGCAATGTTGTAGATGGAAATTGTATTTCCCGCGTTTACTAGATGCCAGTCGTTGAAGGCGATATTGAGCTTTCCTTTGAAAGGATCAAGTGCACTTACATCCAGCGGTTGTAACTTGTGGGATGTGTGTGGGGGGAAATATAAATAAACAATGCCGTTTTCTCTTGAAAAGTTGATTGCCTCGATTGAAATATGTGACTCAGGGTTGTCGCACAATAGCAAGATGGGATTCTCCTTGAAACATTAAGTATGTTTCTGTATATGTTTTAAAACGTCTATGTACAATGGTGGGTTCATCCATCCTGAACGACTGGAGAGTCCAAGGCTGCCTTCTGGGGCTCCTTTAAAAAAATGTTTAAAATGAAAATGAGGGGAAAATTATTTTTATCACACAATGTTACCTCCCTTGTGGCAATACTGATTTTTGAGAGATTTTGTGGTGCCGTTTCCATAGTCCTAAATTGTTTATTTGGAGGTAAGAAATTTGCTGTATTTTGATAGTTGTAAGGTTGATCTCCCAGGATATTTCCTGTACCAACATTACCCGTTATTTGAAAACGATGTACGATGCGCTTTACATGCCTGCTCAGATTATCGTTATCAAAGTCGATGTCGGGGAAACGATTAACGAATTCAGTGACGCACAAATTTAGTGAATATTTCCATTCACTATCATTCTCATTGCGTTGGCCATTGCGTAAGTACGATTCAATAATAAATTTGTTGTGTTCAACACATTGAGATAGGTTCAATGGTTCAGCAGAATACATAACATAAAGTCCTAAAATTTACAAACATATTGTTTACTGTTTTCAATTAATTGGAAACACTGTACTTACTGTTAACTTCGTTTAACAATGCCGAATCAGTCTTGAAAAATACTTTTTTGTATAATAATAACAGCGTCCAAGAATAAAAAGGGAAATTAAAAACGTAAACACACAGAACAAGCGTAAGTGTGGCTAATATCACATTAGAATGGCATATTGATAAGTACTTGGAAGGTAGTTTTTTTGGACAAGCTTATTCTGCTTATTCTCTTTGTACAATGTAGCTATTTAAATCATCGCTATCAAAGGCACCCCAAAATAGGAAATTACTTTGATCAGGTACTTTTTTTCTCATCAGTCACTCGATTTTGTCATTTTTTGTCCTAATAAAGACAAGGGAGGATGTGACACATGAGCAAGACCAACTATAATAGATATTTGTTCATTATTATAAAAAATATACCAGTTTCTTTAAAAAAAGTTATCAATGTCACCCCAGTTTACGCCATAGCATTTTTAGCCAGTTGACTGGTTGGCCATCTTCGGTTTTCTTTTGCTTGGTGAAGTTTTTCCAATGGATCAGTACTTATAAATGCACAGCGACGCCTATAATTGGCCTAACGGCTGTTGGCTGAGTGCGAAATAAATAAATAAAATCTGCTTTTTGCATCTCAATCACGGTTTTTGCTTCCTGCGCATTTGATAATTTTTACCCAATCATTCGGTACATAGATGTCGTTATAACCTTTCTTATGTTTACCGAAATCGCCATCACAAGCTAAGTAAGAGTGGCCTGATACTAAAAACTTATGATCAATTTGTTGTTCATGGTTTTTTTTCTATTATGTAATTACAGAGAACCGCCAGCTTAACGTTTCTGATTTGTCCGCCGCATTGATCGCTATACATATTCAATTTTGAAGTTTTTATAAAGTTTTTAATATAATTTAATAAGCACGTACCAATTTCTTGAGGGTGTCTGAATGCCACAGACCCATTACAAATGTACATGTGAGCCTCGTTTGTAGAAAGGTTTGTATTCCCAAACAGTAAGTCCTTTGCCTTTTATAGCAAACTATTCTAGTTGAAATATCAGGAGTTGGAAGTGTGTACATCGTTTTCAGGTGTCTTACCTAGTCTGCGTCAACGTTCTTACCATTTCGAGCAGCTTTGACTTTTCTCAAGTGTAGCTCTTTTTTACATTTAGCATATTTGAGTTTGATTTCATCAGTTTCGAATTTAATAATTTGTTCGGTACTGTCGCATGTTTTGCAGCTGCCTGAGACGGGGGCATGAAAACGTAAGTTAAATTTTGTTTTGAATACATTCCGAAATAAAAACATAGAAACTGGATTTTCAGATTGATCTTTATAAAGATTAAACATTTTTGATATGTTTAATGATGGTGCTAGGTAAAATCGGTTAATGTTTTTTCTGGAATAGTGTGACTGATACTTTGGAAATTGGGAAATAAAATTTATAACTGTCTGAATTATTTCGTCTTCTGCTTTATTATAAGGTCCCTTTGTCCCCCTCATATCTTTTGCAGGAGTATTACCATTTTGTTTTTCTTT
Organism: Agriotes lineatus; assembly: GCA_940337035.1. Taxonomy (NCBI): domain Eukaryota; kingdom Metazoa; phylum Arthropoda; class Insecta; order Coleoptera; family Elateridae; genus Agriotes; species Agriotes lineatus. The sequence goes on from CALNHX010004773.1 coordinate 89,754, forward strand.
CAGGGCACGTGTAGGTCGACCATCTGAAATCTGTAGTATTTTTTTTTAAATAATTTGCTCGCTGGCACATCTATTCCTTGCTTGTTTGGCAAACAATAAATTCTTGTAGGTTTTTTAAATTTCTGCGTATTTAGTGGTTCGGATTTTTTAAATTAATTTTACTTGCCCACAAAGGTAAGATGTTTAAAAGTTGTGGTTAGCAAATTAATAATTTTAGAATTTTTTTCACGATGTTCCATAGAAATTAACTTGTGGCATTTTCAAATGCATTTATAATCAGTGCTGTTAAATACAGTTGCAGAAATAGTTTTTCCAGTGTTGCTGGTGTATGGCGATCCACTGTTTTTCAGTTTTTTTTCTGACATTTCTCTTCCAGAGAGTTTCATCTCTAATTTTTCTTCTAAGTCCTCGTTTACGTTTTCGGGGATTCACACTTTGAGTCTCGATTTCCTCAGGTTGGTTATTTAAATTTCCAACAAGTAATGATTGACTGTCGATTGCAACAAATTAACTCCGATGTGAAGAATAATAATAAACCAAATTAAAATTATTAAAAACTTTGTTCATAACACGTTTGAGAAGGTGTTTTATAAACTTGTTATCTTCATAACTATTTACCGTCATTTTATTTGTAGAATTTTCCAACTCTGGCGGTACATTAGAACTAGAACCTGAATCTGCATAAGGTTCTTCAATGTCTCTTATCAGAAAACTCATTTTGTACATACAGGTCTTTGTCCGAAGTTTTGTTACCTGATCTCAGATCTTTGAAGCTGCATTCAGATAGCGTTAAAAACCAGTCTTGTCTCTTGTAAACCAATAAATGTTTAACAAACAAAAGATTACATCAATAAATATTACCTCCTTCAGCTGGGAAGTTCATTTTTTACAAAGCAAGCACACGACATGTATCATACTATTTTTTGAGATTAACAGTTAGGCCACTTTTGCACGCGACAGTGCACAGCATAATTTTTCACACTCATGTTAGGCCACTATTGCACTATTTGCAATGGAGGTTTTTTACAATGCAATAATAGCTTACTGCTGCTCTCTATGGAAATGTAGCTCAATGTTACATAGGCCACTTTTGCATACCAAGGTATGCTTATATCTTATCTGAAGCAATGAAGATACCATATTTGAAAATGTTAGTGGGTCAGTCTTGCACTAAACGTCTCAGATTTCATTTCTTTAAATTATGATAGATTAGGTTAAGTTAGGTTACATTAGGTTTCGTTACGTTAGGTTAGGTTCTCTGATGAAATGTGATAGTGGTCTCGGAGTAGGATGTGAAGAAGGGAGGAGAGTTTTTAGTAGATAAATATCGGACATTACCCATAGTTCGTGCTCTAAAATAGGTAAGGTTAAATAATTCGATACATATAACCACCTCGGAACAAAAGTAAAAGCCAAGTATGAGAGTCCCCTTCTTCAAAATATTCTGTAGATAGGCACAACACCACCAGTTTCTGCGGACACTATGACGACCATGATCACAACGCCAACCGACTGAAGTGGTTCAAAGATACTGCCTTTGATTGTTTTTGTTTAAATTTTCGTACATATTTCGTCACACACGTCTCGCATATATAGATTTCAATTGATTGAGGAACATTTGAGTTTTATAGTGACTAAAATTATCAAATATAAGTGGTGGGTATTCAAGGTAGAGGGTCGACGTTGCATCCAGTCGTCGTTGTGAACTATTGCCAAAACGTTCCATTCTAACTCCTCATTGGTATTCAAATTTATTTTTCGCCGGGAAAATACGAAATCGTAAAAAGTAAACCTACTTCCCTTCGATGACCAGAACGTTCTCCAACGATATTAAAATTTTCAAAAGACATCCAATCCCCTTAAATACGCGTAGGGGAGCGTATATTTTGGGAATGTTCTTAAGGAGCCTTTTCCATTGTAAAAATTTCAGCGCTATCGGGCGCCTCCAGTATTCAATATATTTTCACATTTTCCAGTGGGTATATGTCTGGAAGCATAACAAAGGTGAAATAATTTTTCTGTCGATTCTTAGGCTTTTGCTATAATACGACACTGATCGAGAAGCTGCTGAAAGATAATAGAGAGCAACTGGTTTTTATAGAAAATAAAATACACGTCCTGGAAATTACACAAGATGAAGTCTTATGTGCGATAAAATTGATGAAAACCGGTTAAAATTTCGGACCAGACGAAATTCTTTTAGAAATTCATTTATTTATTTACTATACGGAAGCAGCAAAGCTGATAAGGCGTACATCTATAATGGTAGAGTACATCATATTTTATGTGACAGTTAATTCACAATTTTTCATCACACATCTTTCATATCACAGTTTTTCTCCTCGGTTATTCCGATCAACTATTCGATTTCCGGACTGGCTCGATCCAATTTTCTCTTTAATGCTATGACGTTTGTTGCGGATACATGGCTTTGTGGCAAGGCGTTCCAGACAATCACTACTCTATTTACAACAAAGTGCGAGCGGTGGTTGGTCCGCACTCTCTCCTTCTGCAGCCTACGTTGATGTCCTCGCAGTCCAACATCCGGTCCACTGGTAAAGAAGTTCTCCAAGTCCCGTACGTCGTATTCTCCGTTGAGGATTTTAAAGGTCTCAATCAGGTCTCCTCTCTCCCTTCTGCTCGCCAGTGATGTGAGATCCAATTACTGACATATATCCTCGTAGGCCATGTTCCTCAATCCGCGTGGCAGTTTGGTTATTTTTCTCTGCATTTTTCCAAATGCTCGATGTCCTTTTTATAGTAAAGTGACCATGCGACATTGGCATACTCCACGAGTGGCCCCACATCGGTCCTATATGCCTGTTTGACTAGGGGGACATCTAGGTCAAGGAATGCTTTCCGGATCAGGTAGGCGGAGGTGTTCGCCTTCTTGGTGATGGCAGCGACTTGTTTTTCCCACTTGAGATGTGATCACCCCCAGGTCCACCTGTGACTCGGTTCGTTCAACCAACTTCTGTTGAATGTAGTAGGGGAGTTAAGGTTTCTCTTTCCAAGATGGGGTTGTATGTTCTGGTGTTCATTTTTTTGTGTTGGTATTTTCAGTCTCAGAATTTGTGCAGTTGTGAATAAGTAATGGGCGCCACAGGATAAGTATCCCTAATATTTACACAATGGTTTTGAGATATTATGCGGTACATATGCAGATTTAAAAGTTGAACTGCTGGACGTAGACCTTTTAGGAAAAACTGGTCTGTGGATTTCTTCAAATCATAAAAGTCTTCCTGATTTACCTTTACTACGTTAAATGGTGAAGGTTTCTGGCGACATTTGGCAATAATAGCATCCCAATCTTCTGGGGTGTCTGCAGTTTCGATCTGCTTCTTCTTTGATATAACATAGAAATCTTGATCGTTTGGCAAAAGTGAATGCCCACTAATGAGAAAAATGTACGTTATCTGGTCAAACAATAAGCAGTGAACCAACATGTAGAGAAAATACACCATTACATAGTTTTTATTTTGACCTGGGCAGCCGTCACTAAAGAATAGCAGTATACGTGAAGTAATATCCATTTTTTCTTGTAAGGTAGTGGAACAGCAAAGATGTTACATCGATTTGCCCTTTGTTGGCATGCTTTCGTCATAAACTTACATTGAAGCACTAGTAATTGTAATCTTCTTGAGTGGACCACTAAACCTATATGCCCTGTTGCAACCCATGTGATACTCGCCGCCCGTGGAGTTCGGCTTGTGGCCTATTGGTGGTGTGGTGAGCCGGGATCCAGCTTTTCCATAAGTTTCTAAGATATCTCCTTTTCCTGCGAAACATACAAACTTTACTGGGCTTTATCGAAAATAATTGAGCGTTATTGTGTGATAGGAGTACTCCAGAGTGCATAACTTTTCGAAGGTGTGTCCACCTCCGTTTAGATTATGCCGCTATAATTTTGAAACAAACAATTTGTGGCTTGTTTCGCCCGGCGATCATTTGATCCGTGAATACGCTTAATTAGGTACTATACCGGGGGCTGCCGTGAAGTCGGATAATTCATGTAGCGTTTAATGCCTCAGACTTGTAACTTCCCTTGAGGGTTTCGCGTTATAATACACAGGGTGATCCGGAGAAGCTACGGGGGAGGTGGACACGTCACCTAGACCAGCGCCGGTGCTGGGAGAATGCTCGTCACTTGAACCGGCGTCGAAACGTTCACCACGTCAGGACAGGACGTTTTGCGGCGGAAGACCGAACTTTTCACAGACTAGCGTCGAAGTTCGGTCGAGGTTGTTAGAAATGGGTCGTTATGCACGTCACTTGAACCAGCGCCTTGTACACAATTCAGGGCCGGTTCTTCGGGCGTAGCAAAGGTAGGTTATTGATTAAATCAGGCGGACTCGAAGGGTTGCTCCTTCTGCCCGGAGAGCGTGCTTTTATATGGTTTTGGAACCCGCGTTATCTTATTTATTTATTTATGAGGCCAACAAAACAACATGAATCCCCATTTCATTGCTGGGGAATTCCAGTATATGTACATAATAAATTTGAAAACAAACAAAAAAGCAGCCATTGATAGTGAATTTGCCGATTTTTGACTAGCTTCTTGAATAAGTGTAGGTATGTGGTATGTTCAATTCGAGACACAAACCATCACGGGACCAGATGTTGGTTGTTACGATCAAGTTTGTCTCCCGCTTTCTTCATTGAATCGGAGCGCGACCGTGTTAGATCTTCTTTAGGTATTTCCGATTACTTAGAACGAGATATCGATACGGTAAATTTTATGATGATAGATCTCTATCTCGATTCTGCAACTTCGTACTGGTGCGATGCACTCTTATCATTTCCTTAGCGATACCAACACGCAGTAAGCCCTTAGAAATTTGTTGTCAGCGTCTTAGTTGTCCTCTTCTTTCAAACCAAACAGTCGAACACGATTCCGACTTGAATATTGTTCCAATGCATAAATTTTCATTTTTAGCATTTGATTCTGTGCTGTTAACTGCTTAACCGATGCCTCTTAATTTTCCCACTTTTCATTAAGGGAGTCGCTCAACTTTTCAGTCACTCTTTCAACAGTGCCGTTGATAAAATTCTCGTTAATGAGTATTGCTGTTATAGAATTATGAACGCACATATTTATTTCAGATATTTGCTTTCTAGTAATTGTAAGCATTGTTGAATAATCACAAATAAAACGTTAACTTAGCAATGAAAATAGATATCACCGACAGCCGCGAAATCAGGTCTGTACGCTAGCGCTGGCGAACATCGAATCTTGTATTCAGACTGTGGAATTTGAGCAGTTGGGAAATGACAGCGCTGAAGACGTGCGCCGCGCAACGCTTGACTCCCACCAAAATCTTACAATAAAATATCCGGCCAAAATGTACCAAGATGGCTACGTGTAAATTTCGAATAATCAGTTATAATATCACAAGAGCATCGAAAATAATCGATTATTTTCCGAGTAACGAGACGTAATCTGCGAAAAAACACGAGAGCGCAGCTCGAGTGGTATTTTAAGGATTACGTCGAGTTACGAGTGAAAAATAATCATTATTTTCGATTGCTCGAGTGGTATTCGTTACGATTATATAATGAATAGACCGATAATAATAAATTATTTTATTTCTCAGGTTGTCGCTGTTTGTGTTAGTGGCACTATGTTGGTAGCACTGTAAGTCTATGTCAAATTCGACGTTATCAGGTTAGGTTTTGCGTCAGTTTGTGTGTCAAAACTGAAGCAAAACCTAACCTGCTAACCTCGAATTTGCAATAGACAGTTATTACATCGTGGCTCTAGATTATTATTATCCATTATTTTTGCTTTGTTGGACCCACCGAAACACCGAAGTGATTATACCACGTCGTCAAGGGTATATCCGTTTATCTATACCTTGTAACTAAGTAAAATTCTCAATTACTATTGGCCAAATTTATAATAAGTTGTATAATCAAAATTATAATCCGTTCACGACCTTTTTGGGACAGAGTTGGCTATGCCTTTTTCTTTTCATATTGGACTAACTGATTCGGTGATGTAGCGGATGCAACTTTTTTTGTCTGTCAGTGTCTGTTCGACATTTGCTTGCCACTGCATTGCCAGATTTATAATTTTAATATTCGTAAGAAAATAAATGATTTATAAAGTGTGTAAAAATAATTTTAATTTCCGTCAAAGGAAAAGGCAAAATGCCCAAAATAATTTTGTTACAACAAACAATTTCCATTAAGCGATGGTACTTCCAATTTAAAAAAGACAGGCCAGATTTAGAAAACCACAAGTTAATGTCGAGACTAGAGAGACATCCGGCAACAATGTACCTATTCAGAAAATATAACCTTAAACTGAAAACAACCTAACCTAACACAAAAAGTATCAATTACTGTCAATTTCCATTAGGGAGTTTAGTTGCCCCAGAGGTACTACCAACAAAATTACTAGATGGTCATAGCCTCACCTGACCCAAAAAGATCGTGAACGGCATATAGTTATATGCCAAACATTTGCCTCGGAGCTATACTTACAGTATCAATCCGCTAATATGGAAATCTTCTAGATTTTTTGAAGGAATTAATACAGTTCCCGCATTATAGTATCCCTTTGTTCTGCTGAAAAATTCATAAATTAAGCGTTAGTTGCTTACCTGCAATCGTCACCAACTATCTTTGCTGGAACCTCTTTGCCCTTATGATTAACGTCTGCCAGTCCTTTAACTTTCTTCTCTCGAATAACGTCTTTTTTAAATTTTCTCTTAACGCTTTAAAGGAAGGACGGATGCCATGTCATTCATTTTTGACAAGAAAGTACTAAATCAGTTTTTTTAATAAAAACAGCACTTTGTAACTGACATGTGTTGTTTTTGTGGAACCGCTATATTTTCAGTTGTAATATAACAAGTGGAATGATTATTATCGATGATTTTTTTCCGAGTTAAAACCGCAACCTAAATTTAACGAGTGCGTAGCACGAGTTAAATTTGCTGTTTCGGTTTTAACGAGTAAAAAATTATCGATCATTAATCATTACACGAATTATATTTGGAAAGAGAATATATTGAATGAAATGCAAAATATCAAATATTTACTTTTTGTTCTTATGTTGGCACTGTTAATGTTGGTTACCCTGCTGTCAATTTTAAGTCTATGTCAAATTCGAGGTTAGCAGGTTAGATTTTACGTCAGTTTTGACACAAACTGACACAAAACCTAACCTGCTAACATCGAATTTGACACAAACTTAAAATTGACAGCAGGGTAACCAACATTAACAGTGCCAGCTTAAGAAAAAAATCACAACCATTTATGATCACCCGTAAAAACAATTACGAAAATAAATTACTACCGCTGTGATAATGTGTAACTAGGCATTTGCATGCCCCTCATTGGTTGAAATAGCGTCACGTGATACATGAATTATATTCTCAAGGTGGTAAAACAGGATGACTAAAGCTGTTTTTGCAAGAAATAACTGTACAGATCAACAAATAACTAGCTTCACCATTACTACCAATACTTAAAAATTAAAAACTATTGACAAGTGTATAAACCCTTCATATTCAATGGAATATTGAAACCATTCAAAATGGCGGATAACACAACAGCCAATCAGTAATTTGATCAAAATTGACATCACTAATATTAATGTGTAGTCACTGTAGAAGGGAATACAGTGACTATATTAATAACAGTGTGGTAAATTTTTGTCAAGTTACTGATTGGCTGTTGTAATATTTTGAGTCGGTTCAATATCCCATTAGATAATTTTAGCAGGGTACGAATATTTAGTTAGGAAAAGTTCCTAGTGTCAAAATAAGACATTGGCATTTTATAACTTTTCAAAAGTTGTTCAGTTATTGAACACGGCTTTAGTATCAAAATAAATCTAATATCATTATTGACGTATCTTTGTATGTATAATCGATAACCTCGTTTTACCTTGCGGTGTCGAGGCTGGTGCTTTATGTCCTTGCATCTGGCGGTACAACGCGCCTTTTGTGCTTGCACAGCAACCATTGTGTGAGCTGTGTGTGTGTGTGTGTGTCATGTTGATCTTGTTACTCTGTCTCTTAGGTCTGTGGTTCTGAGTATAGCACAGTTCATTTGGTGCCCAACTGTAAATGGTCTCATCGAACTCGGTTCAAATCGCCAGGCTGCGGAAAATTCCGGCCCTCAGACTCGAACCGAGGACATGCTTAATGCAAGGCAAGCGCCTACCCATCTGCGCTACTCGGCTTCTCTTCGTATCTTTGTATTACTTTATATTCAATAATAAAGTCAGTAAGATTGCAAATTACATTTTCACCAAGCATAATTTTGACTCACTGGCTTGAAAGCTATAATTGCATTTTTACATTTATTACTTATAATAAAATCATTACCATTACCTAGATCCAAAATACTGCCCACTCTCCAACTCATTTCTTGTACCGCCGTGATGTGTATTTTATATCGCGTGATTTCTTCTTTAAAATTATATCATTTACTAATTTTAGCAAACTTCTTACATTCCATGTTGTGAATCGAGTATTTGCTTTGCTTCATCCTTTTTTTTCAGTGCTACCCTTTTTCAGCTTATTATATTTTCCTTTTTCCTGTCCTTTTCCATTGCGTTCGTCTACTATTGGTCCCGTTCTATCATTTCTATTTACCAGTTATTTGCAGGCTTCGCCTGAACTTCGTAATTAGTCTAATCTGTTTCCTTATTTCTTTGTTTTCCCTGTTTTACGGGAATGTCTCGCTTATGGTACTGCCTTTCTGCTTCTTTTTTCATCTTGGATATTTTCTTGCTCCCTTTTTTTCTCTGTACTTCTGCTTCCTGTATCATTAGTATCATACCTCCAGCCCTTTCGATTTCATTGTTAAGAAGTTGTTCTATTGTGTAAGCCTCCCAGTTTAGTATTGCGTCTATTTCGGAGGAACTAATAGAGCATCCATTTTTGTCACCAATAGTGCAGACGATGTCGATTAAATTTTCGTTCTGTTTTTCAGTTTTCCATTTTCTGATTAAGTGCATTTACTTCAGATTTAAGCAAATTATTTTCAATAGTTAGGGAATCTACAGATTTTAAGCTCGTGAAATATTTTAATTCTTTTTCTAAATCAGATATTTTATCAGAACAAAACTGTACTGTTACTTTATAATTTCGGATATAAAATCAGAAAGCATCTTAGCAAACATCATTGTGTGCGCTATCGTTATCTGATATCAAATCGTCAGTTATAATTGCGGAACTATTTGCTTTATCTTTTCGACATCCAAAAACAGACCCAGAAGGAACCTGGCGTTTTAAATAATCGTAGTTGTTCAGTTGATAGATTAACACATTTATCGTGAAAAAAAACAACTTCATTCTCCGTTGCATTGTAGTCCAGCTGACTTCTTGGTAATTTGTAAAGTACAAGATTTACAAGAAGACATCTTATCCGCCAAAACAATATTGTCCTTAATGCGATTGTAATGAAATATATTGTAATTGATTTGTTGGAAAATTAAAATAAACAGTAAATTTTTATAAACAATTAAATATATTTAAATGTATCATGTTGGGTTTCGTTCGGTATTTGTTAACTTCTTCAGACATTGTAACAAATTAATAGTTTTACATTTATGAATTCTGAAATGTGGGAAGAGCTTCTCCAATCATCGTTTTTATATAAATAATTTAGGAAAATTTAGTAAACGTTATATTTATTATGAGGAATAGTTGTTAACTAACGTGGAAATGATTAGTTCTGTCAACTGTCATTCAGGAATTTCCGTTGGTTCAAATTTTCCTAGGTTTAAGGGTTGCTTTAAAAGTGAAGACAAACTCATGTACTAATATTCTAATAATAAAATTTAAAAACCATTATGTTAAATTAATTGTAAAAAATCAGTTATTACAATTTTAGAGAAGGTTATAGTCAATTGAAGGAAGATGTTCAATATCTGTTTTGCAATTACATAATGGATTTTCAATGTCTTTTATTTCATACATTTCATAAATTAGACGTTTTTGTAAGCTGTTTTCTCTTTGCAATGCTTTAGCGTAGTCAAAATTAAAATTATGATAATTGTCTACAGCATGATCAGAAATGGTAGTGGTTTATTTGGAGTAGGAATTTTAGTTTTTTAGACGTTTTATGTTAGTTTTTTTTATTTTAGTCATTTGTTTTATTCACGGAAGACAAGATTATGGGCTAGATTTAGTAATAGTTTTAAGTTTCCTGTTCCGATATTTCTCAACGAACTTGTGTGACTTGGCATCCATAATTTACTTCATTAGCTGATTTAGCATGGGAGCTGCACGCTGCCCTCCTTGGAGACTTTTTATCCACCCGCTATTTGGATATACATCGTGTAATAGGGGATTGTGCATTGCCTCAGGGTGTTCCTAATGGAAATATCAAGTATATTGTAGGTAAAACAAATGAATTTCCATAAGTGCTTTAATCACATTGGAGTAAAAAGAACACATAAAAACAATTAACATTTGTTACAAAATTATGGTACAAAACACAAGTAGCAATTGTATTTCGTACACTTTACCTTTGTAATTTTTTGGCACTTGCTCTTTTTGCATCTGCTAGTCTTTAACACATAGTGGAGCCAGTAATCTAGAGTAGGAGGGGCAAACGTACAAGCTTAACGTTGAAGGATGTACAAAAACTTTCAAATAAGTATCACGTGCTACAAATTCACTGTATAACTGTGAGTGGTTTATAAAAACATATAGAAACAATATTAAAATTTGTATCTGAATTTCACTTACCTCTGAAAAGATGGAAGACTGTAGAAACGTACTTTTGCTCCACCAGTACGGCAAAGGTACGCATGTGGTGGAGTAAAAGTTCGCAGTCAGATGTAGTGTTAAAATCGTCGTGTTTTAATTGAATATAAAACTAATTTATTAGAAAATGGAATTTTTATTTTTATTCGTTACGGATTCCTCCAATGTTTTTCTTATAGGGCGTTGATGTAATTAAATTAGCAGTTCTCGTTCTCCTACGACAGGTACTAGATTCATGTCAAGTTGATGGTACGGGAATGATATTTTTAGCGTCGATTACACGAGGATAGTTTACTCGCTACTAGCTAGTTAGTATACTGGCGGTTAGTAAAAAAGCTACGTGTAACTAGAGTGGCTAGGAAACTTAGTTAGCCAATTTACTCGCTGGCTAGTAATCTCTTCACGTGAAATCAGGCAAAAGCTGCGCAGAAGCAAGGAGCTACTATATTCTACTAGTTTTTAAGGAAAAATATTGACTGATGTGGTACGCCAAGGTAAGCTATACTTAATCAATATTAATAATAATTATGTTCGCGGTCAACGACGCAATTGGGTTGTTGAGGGCTTCGATGTGGTAATAAAACCTGGGTACATACATCAAACAAGTAGAGATACTCATGCCAAATGTTGAAACCTGTCTAGAGTGCCAGGGACAGTAACTCGGGGGGTATTTCTAAGCTTGACTATCAGATGGCAGCACAAAGTTCTACCAATCAGAGCCAGCTACTGGCTGTGCTAGCAATCATATGTGATAAAGTAGTGGCGCCATCTGTTAGTATCATCGGAAAGTGCCCCCCAGGAGCTGTTCAAGGTCATCCAAATCTGTATTTTGACATCAAAGGAACCGAAAGTGAGTGTCTGTACTTGATTGATTTATGTACGATGATAAAACTCGATGGACTGTATTTTAGGTTATTTATTACTATGAACAAGACCTGTCGCTGCTGTGGCCACGGCACAAGTTACATGATCACGTTGCACTCTGAGTGGTACACACGCTACTTGCTCTGTGGTCGACCGTGCACTGCACTTCCCGGCGCTGCCGCCGCTTGCGACATAAGCCATATAATAAGTGGAGCACCCCTTGGCCATTGGCCGTACATTCAAATATATTTGGCGCGTAAACATGCCGCCCCCTTTGAAATGAACATTTCAACATATATAAAACTAAAAAACTCTGAATTAAGAATACGATTTCATGAACATTTCAACATATATGAACTAAAATATCTAAAACTAAGCATACATTTTCGTGAACCTTTCAACACATAATTTAATTTCCCGCGCGCACTTGACATTCATGGTCGACACTTGACACCATTATCCAGGGGTAGCACGCACAATCGCCGTACTGCTCGTCTGGTTTACTGGTGGTTGGGCAATCGAATGGTGGCGACTCGTGCAACGTCATCAGGTCCAGGATGAAGCTGTGATACTCTTGCCAAAACCCATTTGCATATTGGCAGGTTGTCTTCCTTCACCAATACTACAGAACCAACCCGGATAGCCGTTGAATTGTCTCCTTGTTACCATTTGGTGGCCTTTTGGAGCTCCTGCAGATATTCTTGAGACCACCGCTTCCAAAACTGCTGCGTTGCTTGTTGTACACGCTGAAATTTCTCCAACCTATTGGCTTTGACATCGCCTAGCGCTCATCTTCTAGCGCCGTTAGTGGCCTTCAGATGAGAAAGTGTCCTGTTGTTAGAGGTGCCAGATCCCCTACGTGAGAACTTAAGGGAGAGAGAGGACGGGAAGTAATTATAGCCTCAATTTGTACAAGAAGAGTGTTAAACTCCTCGGATATCAACGCTGTCGAATCTATGGTTCTCTTTAAATGATACTTGACAGATTTTATACCCCCCTCCCACAGTCCGCCAAAATGCGGGCTTCTACTAGGAATGAATTTCCATTCTACGCCTTGTTCGGTCAAAGCGTGGTTATATATAATGCCATATTTCTCTGCATACTACCTAAATCCGACAACTTTGACCTGAAGGGCAAATCACAACTCGATACCGCTACTACATTTACGCTAACGTTACGGGAGTCCGGTATATCAGTCAGCTTAGACTCGACACTGCATGACCATTTACTCTCGTCTTGCAAAAGCCAGTCGGGGCCGTTTGGCCATATGTTATTCTCTAAAAACTGTTTTGGCTCCATGCCTTATGTCCTCGGTGGACTGTGTTTTAGGTTATCTATTACTATCAACAAAACCTGTCGCTGCTGCGGCCACGGTACATGTTGCACGATCAGGATGCACCCTGAGTGGTACACGCGCTACTTGCTCTGTGGTCGACCGTGCACTGCACTCCCCGGCCCTGCCGCCGCTTGCGACATAAGCTACATAATAAGTGGGGCAACCCTTGGCCATTGGCCGTACATTCAAATATATTTGGGGCGTAAACATGGGTAGACGCTTATTGGCATGAAGATGTAGAAAACGTGGTGTATTCAACGTTTTCAACGAGTTAAATATGTATCCATAAAGATTTTAGTCATTTTGCAGGATGCTTAAAGAAACATTTGATGTATTACTAAGAAAAAGTGAACCTGGAATTTATAACAAGATACAAACTTTAGAGCATCTGTGACACCGGAAGAACATCTATTAGTCGCCTTGAGGTAAATAATAACTTTTATTTATTTGTTATAAACTTTTAAATAAACGTAAATACATAAATTAAATACAAAAGGTGAATTTATAATATCGCTACAATATAATTACATATTATATTTATAATAATCACTTGGGTTGATTTCATTCTAAAAACTCTCCTAATGGTGATGGTGTCAGTATTAAACGCATGTGTTTGTCGAAGAGTCAATCGCAAACTATTCTGATCCTCTTATATAAGTAAATGGTTGTGGTGGATGTTGGTAATTAGAAGTTTGAATAGTCGCCGATGAGGTTGAGGAAAAAGATGATACTGGAGAGGCTGGTGGTTTGTCACCCAAAATTTGATTAGCTAAATTTAAAGTTCCCATTTTAAACGGTCTCGTTTGGTTGCTATCCATCTCCTTATATCTGGAAGAAGCCTTGTCATGAAAGATACATCTGGATTTCCTTTCTTGGTAGATGCATTTTTTAAATCGAAAGTACTCTAGTATGGTTTTATTAACCTCTGCAATAGATGTGCTACTACAAGTTCTGAAATCTTTTTCATTTTCTTGGGTCCTGCAAAATCATACGATTCGCAATTCTCATTGTCATCATCATCATAATATTCTTCGTGCTTTGGTTCAGCCGAAGGAATGCCGAACGTTGGAGTTGAAATACTTCCTTGTAATTTCCGACATTTTGTAAAAGGTAGTAAGAAATTCAGGTATTCTGCGAGATAGTATGGTTTCCTTACCCTACTTCCCGTACCAGAACGCCCAATCGGCACTTGTAACTGTCGGGTATATCAACCTCTTTAGGCCCCTTTATTTATTTTGAATAATATGAATAATCCATATTGATCTGTAAAAAATGTCTATTAAAACTGTATCACGTTTAGAGGGCAGTACATTTTTGACTCAGCACGGGCGCTTATCTTGATGGCAACCAACTAGTTGGCTCCTATACATCTGTCAATAACAATGTAAATGTGATTCCGTTACTAAATAAAACCCCAAAAACAAACCAAAAGATATGCAGGATGTTCCTAAATACCATGTACATACGGAAAGAGGTAATTCTTTGGCTTATTTCATGACTAAAAATTCATATAAACATAGGTCCGCATACGCTTCGTTACTGATCTACAGGGTGTTGAAGTTTCAAGATTTCTTTAGTTTTTTCTTTATAGCTCCTGCAGCTTGTGAGATATTTCTCTCAAATTTGGAATACGTGTTACGCTGTAGGGCTTACATTATTGGGCATGCCAAATGGTTGTGAGAATCTACAGGGAGATATTTTTTCAGTGATCATGTCCCCTTTTCTCCCCCTGAACTTTTTTGCTGTGCGCCGCTGGTAGATTCTAAAATACAAAATGAGTTTTCCATTTTGTTTAGAATTTTTTCGTTCTCTTGTAGTTTTTTCGTATCTGCGACCGTTCTATAAAAAAATAAAAACGATTTTCTGTAATTCGCTAGACGAAACTAAAATTCTTTGAGTTTACAAACATCTTGGCATTTAGTACTTAAATCTATAAATGAAACCTTCACGCTCTTTACATCAATTTTCAAATTTGGATTGTTAATTTTTAAAATAGATTGAAAATCGGGATGATAAAAATGTGACTTTCAAATTTAATCTTCCAACACGATACCAACTACCGTAAAATGGGGTGACAATGTGCCAGTTTTTAAGGTTTTTTTAAAATCTCTATTTGAATTTACAATATCCATGGCTTACAATTTTACCCAAGCTATCTACACATTTCAGCTTTCAGATTATAGGTCCAAGGAAATTATATATTGGAAAAAAGAGACGGAAAAAAATATTTTCTGTGGCACAGTGTCACCCCTCTGGGGGTGGTGACTATGTGCCATTGCTTTTCTGGCTGTAAATCAGGCTTAAAACCGACTCTGGCACATTGTCGTCCATGCTACCTAGTAATATACATGTTCATCTTAAAAAATCTATTATTTTTTTTATTTTTAAGGAGAGGTAATGTGGAAATAAACATTGTTTCAATTTTAGGTAATTTTTAATGAAAAATAAGATTGAAAAGTACAAAGGTAAACTGTGAAACTCAAAACGAAATCTTAAATCTAAAAAATAAAGCTACAAAAATTGAGGATATGATCCCTTAACGTTTTAAATCTACACAAAATGCGTTGTCGGCAACCTTCCTTGGTGGCTTGATTGAGTTTCTAATTTGGTTTTGCCGGTACCAAATAGTATCAGGTGGGTCAGGCCATGCCCAGTACTTTCCCTTTTTGGTCATTGCTGAAACTAAAGCCTCCCCTTTTTCATCGATTGTTGAGAGCATCAGTCCTGGATACAATTTTCCGCAATATTGAACAGCAACATAGCCTTGTTCTGACCCGACGTCGGCTACTACTACAGGTTCTTGGTCATCGATTTTGGATGTTTCGTTATCTCCCTGTGTTTGTTCTTCTTGGGTAGAACGCTCATAACTCGTTGTAGGGCATTGAACACGGTTGTTGCCTGCGAAGCCGTCCATATTGACATCATCGTCACAATTATGCGAGTTATCAATACCGCCTTGCATGAAGTCCATAATAGACGTAAAGCTATCCTCGCTTTCAGCATATGGGATGTCGGCGTCACTCATTGCGTCTTCAGTTGCGCTGGAATCTGTCTCTGGTTGACGACTTTTTCTATTACTTTTTACATTGGTGCGTTTATTTTTGCGTTTACCATCATCCGCATCACTGGACGTAAAGTGTTGTGGTGCTGTTTCTTTGTTTAAAGAAGGTAAGTCTTCGCAGGTGATTCCTTTTCCTGGGGGCACGTTTATCTTCTTTCTTCTCATGCGCTGTGGCTTCGCGGTGATTTCTTGTCTGGTATTTTGCAGTTCCGCAAGAAAGGTCTGGGACACATTTTCAATATGCGTACCGTTACCCACTTGTTCAAATACCCTGTCGAATATTCTGTTGAGTACAATGTCTCGGTTGAGGGGATAAATCCCACAGCCTCTGAAACCTGCCCTCATATTGTCACAGAGCTTTGGCTCTAATTCTTTAAGCAAGTTGCTTAACATGCGAGGAAACATTGGCTTGGGGACAGTGGCCAACCTTCTTCCCTCGGGTGTCTCTTTCCAGGTATTCAAAACTTTTCGCCACGCTTTCTTTAGTGGACCGAAAAAACCCACGTCTAGTGGCTGGAGTAGGTGTGTAGAATTAGGGGGTAGTGCGATAAATTTGATATTGTTTTGTTCACACAAGGACAGAACGTGGAAACTGATGTGTGAACTTAAATTATCCCCAATTAGGACCTTTGTGCCCTCTTTTCTTCTTAAAATGGGGAGCAATGTGAACTCAAACCAGTCTTCAAAAATTCGGTTATCGAACCACCCACTTTTTGAGCGGTTGTAACGAGTGTTAGGAGGTCCCCCTTCAATCCAACCGGGATACAACCCCTCAGCTTTGTAAGTAACATAAACGGGAGCCATATCGCCCATTCCATTACCACACATCATTATTGATGTCGATGCCTTTGTGGCGTTTTTAATAATTTCGGGATGCCTAGCACCCCTTTTGACGATCACTTTGGTCGAACCAGGATCATCCTGAAGGTTAGTCTCGTCATAATTCCATACATTGTCGGGCGGAATACCGACAAGTTCTGATTCAAGAAGGTCAAAAAACTCATTTACGGTGGTTCTGTTAAGCGCTGCACGAGCCCGTGAGATACTCTGAGACATTCTTAAACTCAATGTTCCGCTATGTCTCCTCAAGAAACCTTTTGCCCACTCCTGGCCAGGCATATTATTCTTAAATTTAGAAATGTTGCGGCCCAATCGTGTCAGGTAAGCTTTTATGAATAAGCGTAATTCTAGCTTAGTTACTGGGAAGCCATAACTCGCCAATGCTATAATATGAGAGCAGATTACCTTGTCTTCTTCTGTAGACAGAACTGTTTGTCCTCCTGCCTTACGTGGCGAAGTGGTAGTCCTAGCATTGTGTTTTATTTTGAGTGCCAGGGAATTCCGATGGATCCCATATTGTCTACTTGCCTCCCTAACGGAGAGCCTCTTCGCTTGTATGTCCGCGAGGGCCTTGCTTAGGGTTTCATCAGAATAGTTCCGATAAGGACGGCCTCCTAACTTCCTTGTATACTCGCGTGGCATATCTGAAACACATGTGCCTCGGTAAACAACACAGACACACGCGAAAACTGAACAAACAAGGAGTGGCACATAGCCACCACCCAAAGTGCACTTTTCGTGTTCATCATCACATAACTTGTAAACAAACAAACATTCAGATACATCAACTAGTATATTGATCGTTCATTAACATAGGAATCAAAATATTAACTTACCTTATTGAGAATAAAATTGCACATATGAAACCTAAGCTGGACTTCTTATAACTTGTGAATGATCGCAAAAGGCACACTTGCTTACAATAAAATATAAACCGCAGCCGGCAATACTGACAGATATGTCAAACACCGATTTGTAATCTGTAACCTGTTTACAACTCGCTGGTTTGTTGCCGCGCTTGCCAGTTAATTTTCACGGCCGGTAGATGACATTTGAATCCAGAAAACGTTAGAGTCCCTGTATATAAAAGAGTTGGGACATGTAAGGTGACTTGTTTTGGATCCACAAACCATGGAGTACATGATTTTTTCCAAATTTAAACTTTGTGCATACTCCTTTCAACTAAAACAAATGCAGTATATCGTTGCTGCATCACACGGTCCTTGATTTGTGGATCCAATGGCTCAACTCTTAGTACATATAGGAACTCTAGAAAACGTTAGTGTACCTGTATAATAGATAAGAGTAGAGCAAAAGGTGGCATATGTCACATATTTGTGATCCAAAATTGTGTCACTTTAATGTCATTTAGCCATTAGCGGAACTAGAAGGAATTCAAGGGGTACGATTACTCCTTATATTTTATTGAGAATGCAAAACATTGAGTAATAATTGAAAATTAAGCAGCAATACAAATAAAACATTTTTGATGTGTGTAACATTTAATCATTATTTTACATGCACATAAATTTAATTGTGGGTTTTAAAATTATTGTCTAAAATATCTCGCATTGCATGACTCTTACTAGACCATTTTATTTTTTGTTGTTTTCTTATTTTTGCCTTTAAAGAGCCAGTATAAATTTTTAAACGGTATACTATAAATTTCATTGTAAATTTTGCTTTTACATTACAACACACTGGAAATTTAATTAATTGATAAATTGGATCGGAATTAATAGCATCTTTTATTATTCTCACAAAATTGTCTTTACAGTTAGTTTTCAAATATTTCTTTAAATTTTGGAAAATTTGTTGAAGTAAAATCACAATTTGAAATATATTATCAGTTACATAAAAAAGACAGCCAACTTTATATTCTTTCAGAGTAACAAATTTTGTATAAGGACGCTGTATTGTTATTCTTTTTGATCCTAAAATGGAAAAACAATTCTTACAAATATTTTGCTTCCTCATACTTCTCACTACATACCCAGCGCAATTATACAAAATATTTTGTTCTCTTAAAGAAAGTTCTTTTTTACAAGTGTTCCAGTCTGGAGGTAAAAGTAAACGTTCCTTCATTTCGTTATTACTATTAGGCGTTTCTTTGCTGTTTGTTTTAATGAATTTTAAAAAACCTGACAATGGTGTTCTATCATCGTCTTGATAATTTTTGCTTGTAGGCATATTTAAATACTGTGCAACAGATAATAATTTCAAATTTTGTTTAAACTGAATTGCTGTAGGAAGTGGGTGTCTCGCCCTCATTTGTGAAAATTATATTTTTTTTCGTTTAAAAAGAAATTTTGGAGGTCTAGAATCGATGTTGTAGTCAATATAACGCCAGTCTGAATGGGTTTCCATACTGGTTTTCCATTTTTATTTGAACCCACTTTCAAACTTCCGAATAAATCAATAATTTCTCGAAGAAATTCCAAAGTGTTCTTATAGATAGTTGGATTCAATTTACTCAATGCCTGTACCGCCGATCTTGAACTAATTAGGCCAAACCATTTGTAAACCATATCGATAAAAAAAGCTGTAGTCAATGAAGACTTATCTTCGTTCGTTTCTGCATCGAACCGCATACCACAACTAACGTTCCAATTTAATACGTGTAGTGAATTAGAAACCTTCATTTTGTTAAAATGTCCTGGATTCAGAAGATCCACATTCAATTTTGGTGCAAACTTCAAGTCCAAATCTCCTTCTTCGTTACAAAATTTCTTTATATATTCAAGTTTCACTAAATTGCTGGGTAAATTATATTTTTCTACAAAGTGATCCGATAACTCAATAATTTTGTTTTGAACTAAACATTGTTTAATATTTTTCAATAAATGGGGTCCGTCTGCTAAAAAACAAATATTTTCTCCATTACAGGGATTTATTGTAAAATTCACTGTTTTGCAATGTTTCCCAGCCATCACGCCAAACTTCTTCCACATGGCTTGATTAGCTGAGCCCATATCAGAAGTAACTGAATAAACATTTAAACCTATTGCCGTTATCTGTCTAAATATGTTTATGAGTATATCTGCTATGGTAGTTCCATTGGTGCTATCCCCTGTGAAATAATACGCTGCTACTTGTTTCCACCTGCTGGTAATTCCGCCCAACATAATCACCAATGCTTTGGTGGCTATTCCTTCATGCTCAGGTAGGGTAATACTTCCAACATACCTTTGGGTTGAAACACAATAATGTAGTCCACTTTTGATATCCATTTCATCCAGGGTAATCATACAGTCTTTTTCGAAATCAGAGCTAAGTGTGTCCACTTTAATTTTCATAAATTGAATAACTTCTTCTAAAACGCCAGATTCAAATTGAAGGTTTTGTAGATGTAGATTTAATGTTCGAATACATGGAAATGGTAAACCAAGTTTTTTTAATGTATTGTATCCGGTTGTTCCACAGGCAAATTTTTTTCCTATCATTGCTTGAAATTGATCTTCCGTAAAAATCTTTTCAAATCTTTGTTTAAGTAGCTTATTTTCTAGTTTTTGTTCAAATAATTGACGACTCAATTTCTTATTACTTACTCGAAGGTTTGCAACTTGTTTTTGTAAATGTTGATATTTCTTCTCCAAATTTCTTTCTTTAGAATACTGGTTATTTGATGATTGTGCCGGTAACAGTGATGATGACGAAACATGTGCTTTGCTAGATGTCAAAAGACAAGGTATTGCATCATTTTTTAATTGTTTACCATAAATTTCCCACTGGTCTTCTGTAAAGTGATTCTGACATATTCTTCCTCTACTTACTCCCGTCTTCTGTATCCATATCGCACGTTTAAAACTATCTTTAGAAACAGCTTTAAATATCACTCCATTTTCCGATCGGTTTTTGCAACCCTTTACGCTGCAGCCGGTCATGTTACTTTTGACAACGATAATTAAACGAATTTCAATACTTCAGTGTCATTCTGACATTCATTGGCGTATCAATTATTTAAAAATGTGAAACAAGCAAGCCTTGGTAAACGTGATCCACCAATCAAAATGTATTCCCTCGTTTTCTCTACTCTTACTATTTATACAGGTACACTAGAAAACGTTAGAGTCCCTGTATATAGTAAGATAAGAGTTGGGACATGTGGAACCAATGTCAAATACCACTTGATTCCTCATCGAAGTTTTTTTCGCTTGTTAACCTTCAGTTTTGTTTGATTTGACAAATAATCCTTGCGTGACAAGATGCATGTCAATAAATTCTTCGATTTGACATTGTCATTATTTTTAAACATTTACTATTTACTAATGAAAATATATTACGTATTAGGTATGAAGAAACTTTAATTGCTTCCAACGCTTGTAATTCCAGCTAACATAAACACTAAATCATGAGTAGCAATCGCAGTATGATTCGGGAGAGTAATCCAACCAACAAATTTATTAGAAGCCACGCAGCATATCTGTGCACTTTTTCTAATTTATTTTGTCCAGGGTATTATAGGTACCTACATACTTTCTTAGTGATTCATATAATTTCAAAAATGTAAATACATCCTGTAAAATTTCACTTTCAAGTTTTAAACATTCCAGTTTTCTATTTAATGTTCAAACGGAAGGATATGGTAAATGCAGCTTTAATAAGCTATTATAACCACTGACTCCAAAGGTAAATTTAAGATGTAATGCGGCCCTGGCAGTTTCATTGAACGATGGAATGAAGCAGTTGGTTTTGCGATGAATAGCATTAATTTGATCAGGATTGAAAATATTTTCTAAATTTTCAATTTTGTGGTTTCTTCTCTTGTCAGTTCATTGCTCAAAATCTTCTTATTATGGTTTAAAATACTAATCGGCAAACATTTAGTATAGTTGAAACTTGGTTTTAATACGTTTCTCATAGATATTCTTGTCACTGACATTTTGTTAGCCATTGGTCTCCTGTGAAATGCAGATTATACAAGCGAAATCCATCCATATTTAAGGATTTCTTATTCCACTACGTCTCTCAGCATTGATTTGTTGAGAAACTTGTGAAAATTAAATGCCTGACTTGTATTACTACAATTAAGTGCTGAGCAGCCTGTCATAGTGACAGCAAATAAACTTTGATATTTCGTTATTCAGTTTGAAAACGAGTTGTCAAATTGTATAAAAACATATACTCCATGACATTGGTTCCAACCAATAAAAAACGGGCATCGCACATGTCCCAACTCTTATTTTAATATTATACAGGGACTCTAGAAAACGTTACAGTGGCTATATACAAGACAGTGTGGCCATAGGGATGTCTTCGCCGCTATTGGTCGACGCGAATATCCGCCATTAACAGGCAAAATATTTAGTTACTTTTAAGTTTTTCTCAAAGAGGTTGGTAGAAGCTGTTCATTTGGTTATGGAAGAAAATAAAACCTTTCAAATCTGACAATTGTAAATTGTCAGTGTTAAATAATTCATTAGCGTCGCAAGCAGGTCAAATTTTATCATCTATTGCCCTGAAAAACTAATATTCTGCACAGTATTTAAATGTGACAATTTATAATTATGCTATTGTTGTAATAGCACAAGATGCGTTCGACTTGGAATATATGATAAAGAGATTACATAGGTGCTACGATAAATGGGGCCTTAGCATAAGTTTAGAGGAAACGGAGTATTTAGTAGTCAACTCGAAAGCACAATATGAAGTCTTAATAAATGAAGATGTCGTAGTAAGACAAGTAGAAAGGTTTAAATACCTCGGTGCTACAATACAATCGATGAAAAAGGTTTGGGAACAGAAGAGATCAGAACTCGAATAGTACAAAGTAATTAAAATCAATTTGATGGGACAATAAGTACTATCTCTAACAAAAACAAAAAAAGAATAGGTAAAGTAATGGTAGAGTCAGTGCTATATTATGGCAGTGAGGTATGGACTGTAACAGCGGAAATGAAACGAAGACTAAACACAGTGCAAATGGACGAAAAAGCGCAAAGGTATCAAGACGAGATAGAGTGACGAACGAGGAAATAAGACGCAGAATGGAGACACCAGAATCAGTTGTGGACAGAAT
Organism: Agriotes lineatus; assembly: GCA_940337035.1. NCBI lineage: Eukaryota > Metazoa > Arthropoda > Insecta > Coleoptera > Elateridae > Agriotes > Agriotes lineatus. The sequence goes on from CALNHX010004773.1 coordinate 112,604, forward strand.
TGGAGAATGGAGGAGACGACGTGGCTTATGAAGATCTTTAAATGGTCGCCGCCGGTTAAGAAAAAAAGAGGTAGACCACGCAAACCGTGGAATGAGGGTATTCGGAGAGCCATGGAGGAACCTGGAAGAAGACCAAGCACAGAACAGGGAGGTTTGGAGACAGGAAACAGGAAGACGGCATTTAGCTGTATTGTAAACTAGCATAACTGAAACCGGTTGTAAACTTCATGTAACACCTTAAAGCACTACGAACGAACGCCAATGAGAAATGTCAATGTCCAAAAATAACACTGCACGTGTAGCTAACATCAACTAGTTAAAATAACTAGCGCCAAAATAATGACCACTCAAAAACGTTCGATTATTTCTAAAGGCACTGTATATCTCTACGCTCAAATTTGCCTGTTAATGGCGGCCAACAATCGTATGGCCACACTGTCTTGTATATAGTCACTGTAGAAAACGTTAGAGACCCTGTATATTAAGTAAGATAAGAGATGGGACAAGTGGAACCAGTTTCCAAGGCTAAGTTGATGAGTTTCTGTTTTTCAAACAACATTTCAAGATGTCATTACCAAACTGACATTTACTTTACACGACAAATTTCGAAATGTCAAATAACGAAAATAATTATTCATTATCAATAAAAATTCCGTCTGATTTTTATAGTTGGATTTTACAGACTGTAGCTAGGTATCAATAATTGTCTATTCACATTTAATTACAGTTTCTTTCTAAAGCTTTGTTCATTTGGCTACTCAGACTTGCTTAGTGCAAGAAAATGTTTTCGTTTGTGTGAACTGCATCACAAAACAGTAACTAATAACTGCATTCTGTTCGTTTGTAGTTCGAATTACGAACCAAATGTGATGAATTTATTCCTGGCGTCGAGTAGATTGAACGAGTCAAGTGTGGATTCAATGAGTGCGAAAACTAACCTTAAAATTGTTTCAGTTTGGATTTACGTATAGCTAGTTACAAATTCATTTCAAAAGATGTAAAAACATTGCAATCAGCTGTGTAAATATAGACTCCCGGTATAACTTGTCCAATGTGCGATTACTCTGACGCTGTAAAAATATTGTAATTAACCATGTTAATCAAACAGAGCAGCAACAAAAAGGTAATTAAAGTTGTTAGAGTAGTCAGAAAGTTATTTGATATGATTGATTAAGGGGCTTTTACGTTTCAGCATCCTTTTTAACTATGCGTATGCTGTTACTTCTAAAGACTCACATATGGAAAAAGCGGAAATGCGCAATTCTCCCCAAAGCGATGTTGAAAACGCTGTGTGGAAGAAGTGCCAAATTGCCAATAAATCAATACAGAGAGAAAAGGCCAAAAATTCTATCTATAGGTATGGTATCTATTTCAAAATTATCAAATTAATTTTTAGTTTAACATTATCTATTTTAGAGAACTGTGAAATACTTTGAAAATAACATACAATACACCAAGTGTAGGCTATTGTATTGGGAACAACAAATGCTGCAGACGATATTGATAAAAAGAACGGCAGTAATGTCAACAGTGAGTAACTATTATAGAAAATTAAAATTAAAGTTTATAAATCTTGAAATTTACATTTTAGTAGATCACATAGTACTACACCATGCCAAATACACTAACAATTAGCATTCGTAATACTACAAGTCATGCAAGTCATTCAAAAGAATGGCAAGAGTTGCAAAAAGCCATTGTAGAATAAAATAAAAATTGAGAAGAATTGGAAGTAAAGAAATTCAACAATGGAAACAAATACTCGAGCAATTAAAGCTCAAAAATGACTTGTTATAGAAGTTATTAGATAAATGTATGTACAGTGGTATTAAAGTTACTTTTCATTGAAACAATGTATAGGTATTTTTCATATTTATATGTATAACAACAAATTAATATAAGTGTTTATTCTTACAAACCATACAATTGAACGTTTCTTATTAAAGATCTTGTTAAAATCATAAAATTTGTTTAACAAAAAGAAACAGTTACAAAGTGCCTTAATTAGACTTATCATATATTATTATTGTTATTCACGAGGGTCGTTTTTTTCCAACCTCCGGTGGGCCATAACAAAAAGACAAGTGTATATAAAACAATGATTTTATTACTAAAAGTTATGTACACTTATGGTTACTGTTCGACATAATCGCCTTGGAGATTGAGGCATTTGCCGTACCTGTGGACAAGCTTTCCAATACCCTCTGCATAAACTGTTTCCACCAATGAATTAAAATGAGTCATGACGTTGTCTTGGAGCTTCTCGTTATTTTGGAAGCGGTGCTCTCCTAGTCACTTCTTCACTTCAGGGAAAACATGGAAGTCACTCGGCGCTAGGTCGGGACTGAATGCCAGGTAGTCGAAAATATCCCATATTGCTCAAGCAGCCGGAGGGACGCCCGTACAGTGCTGCTGCAACCCACCGGTTCCTTGAGCAATTTCAAGGGAATATTTTTGAATAAATCCAAATCTTTTAACCCACAGTATAAAATGATTCCATTTACTAAGTATTATTACAAATAAACTAAGTATATCAAAAGGTGGCTAGTGTTTATTTAATTTTAAAAAATTCGCATTTTTGATACTTCTCAGAATAGTACAAGCAAAGAGCATATATAAGCCGTTCACGATCTTTTTGGGTCAGGTGAGGCTATGACCATCTAGTAATTTTGTTGGCAGAACCTCTGTTGCAACTAAACTCCCTAATGGAAATTGACCCTTTTTATGTTAGGTTGTTTTCAGTTTAAGATTATATTTTCTGAATAGGTACATTGTTGCCGGATATTCTCTAGTCTCCACATCAACTCGCGTTCTTTTAAATTTGGTCTGTCCTTTTTAAATTGGAAGTAGCATCGTTTAATGGAAATTTTTTGTTGTAACAAAATTATTTTGGCAATTTTGACTTTTCCTTTGACGGAAATTAAAACTATTTTTACACATTTGATAAATCATTTATTTTCTTGCGTATATTAAAATAATAAATCTGGCAATGTGGTGGCAAGAAAATGTCGAACAGACACTGACAGAAAAAAAAAATGCATCCACCACATTATCGAATCAGTTAGCCAACATGAAAAGAAAAAATCATAGCCAACTCTGTCCCAAAAAGGTCGTGAACGGCTTATAATTAGTGCTCTTTGGTACAAGCTTATCTTTTAACCATTTTCAAAAAACTGCTCAACCACTAGAAGAGCAATAGAATGCATGTATTAGCTGGCTTGCTTACTTTATTAGATTACATTATTTTTTAAAGATGCTATAAATAATAATCTAATTGAGTTCATAGCTATTGAAATATACAATTAAAGCTAATAATTGTTTAAGAAATTGCAAAGTAAAGGCAATAATCACTTTTCTAACTACAGAATCTTGCTAAATCAGGTCCAGTAGTTCACCATTTTATTGCCGTTATACCTTGGCGCTGCTGGTATTTGTAATGCTTACGGCCTCGGTCAGTGAAGATTAACAGATCATGAGAATCCGATTACAAGCATGAATTAACTATTAAACGACAAAGCAGGTCCAGTGCACCGGTTTTTACATGATCCTTTTAACGAAAAAGTAATTTGCTTGCCTCTTACAAATTTAGCTACAACAGAATTATATGATTCCTAAAGGTTATTGTCCAGGTTGTGAAGTAAACTCTAGATGTCATTTGCTATTTTCTTTGTTCTTTTCGTAATTTTGTTGCAGGTTTTCAAATAAGGAATTTGATTTTCCTATATAAAGATAGAAGATAAGTAACAAAATATTGAATAAGATTTAATATATGACTATACCTCACCAGATTCCATTTTTGCTTACTTTTTGCTTTACTATAAAATGATTCTAGCATTTTTTGAGATTGCCAAACACATGGTGTGGCCGGTTTAGATAATCTTTAATGATTGTTAATGTTATAGTTTTTTTCTTTTTCTTCTTTACTTTTAGATCAGCAATTGACTGCTCCAGTGAGGCCAAACATAATTTTGCACCTTCAGATTCAAAAATTTTTCTTCTATATTGTAGGCTGCATTAGTTTTCAAATCTGAAAGTTTAGAAGCGTAATTCTTCAATAAATGGTATTTGCATTCCACTTTTTGTATGTGGACAGCTGGCCCATGCACTTATTATTTTGCTATATACGTTACTAGCCCCATCGCCAATTAAACCATGTATGAATAGATCTAAACGCTTCAAGTATTAAATTAGATTTCATAGCTGTTGAACCGTTGTCCGATTTTAATAACATACATGGTTGCTGAGATTTTCCTTATAATAAGATTCTTTGGCACAAACAGTGCAATACTTGTTACGTACACCCAAAAATACAGCATTTTACGGACTCAACTGAAACGGTAAAAGAGTCATTTTAGAGAGCGTGTACAAATACTAATTTATGATACAAGTGCGTAAAGCTAGTCTTTAGTCACGAGTGGAGCAGAGTTAAAACGCGAGTAAGCGAGCATTTTAAGCCCCGTAAGTGACTAAAGATGCTTTACGCATATGAATCTTACAATATTTTATCTACAATAGAATCTAGAAAACACGATAAATATAAAAAAAATATTTAAATATACTAGCAAACGGTCGTAACTTTGGTTTTATAACTTAATTTATATAGGTAACTTAGAAATAAATAACTAATAGAAATATCTAACTACAACTATTCTACTAATTGTCTCATATATACACTTTTACTACTACGGATTTGAGTTGTATGTTGTTTCCTTATGCGGCTTCTTAAAGTAGAACTATAAATTTTTAATCGAAATGATATAAAACGATCTATCAATTTTAATTTCAAATTATGGCATCCTGGAAAAATAAGACACTGTACCCCTTTGTCGTGGCTGATTGTACTTTTTAATGTTTTAAACACATTGTCTTTGTTAACACTTATATCACATACATTTTTTAAATTTTGGAAAGTTTGCTCACAAATTTTAAATAATACAAATGTCTGTTCATTTACATAATTTAGACAACCTCTTTTGAATTCTTTGAGTGATACCAGTTTCGTGTATGGTTTGTTAAGGAATTTTGAAGATCCTATGGCATTGGTACAAGTTTTACATTGCAGCTTATTATTTTTTTTTAGACTTCGAAAAATATAGCCTGCACAATGATATAAAACGTTAGCTTCAATAGTTGATAGGTCCTTCTTAATGTCATTCCATCCAGAAGGTAATACATTTTGTTGTTGTGTTTTAAATTTTGTCTTCTTAGTTGAAAATTCTAGAAATCCTGATAAAATTTCACGTTCATCTTCATTATATCCTGTTTTGGAAGAATTTTTTAGATACTGTGCAACACATAAATTCTTTAAATTTTGTTGGAACTGGTAAGGCGTCGGAACTGGTTGTTTATATCGTAGTTGAGAAAACAGATTTTCCAAGCAATCTTGGCTAAATCTACTAGTAAGCAAAAATTTGAAGCCTTTTTGATTAAAAAATACTTGCTGCATATCTAATATTGATGTGGTGGTCAAAATAACTCCAGTTTGAATAGGCTTCCACACTGATTGCTGTGTTTGATTTGGAGCTACTTTTAAACCTGTGAATAATTCAACAACCATCTCCAAAAAAATAATGGTTTCTTCATAAACTCGAGGATTTAATTTACTTATAGCCAAAACAATATCTCTGGATGTTAATAATTTGAACCATTTGAATACAGTCTCGATGAACCATGCTGTTGTAATCGATTCCTCCGTGTCTTCAATATTTTCAGATAAAAATTTCAAAGCACTGCTAACGTCGTGGCTCAGAATACTCATAGCATTAGAGACTTTCATTTTATTAAAGTGATTTGGCTCTAAGAGATCAAGTCTGAGTTTAGGGGCAATTTTCAACTCCATGTCTTCCTCATATTTAGCCAAATCGTATACAAATTTAATATCAACGATGTTATTGGGTAGATTAAATCTCCGTGTTATACTTTCTGATACATGAAAAATTTTATTTGTAACTAAACATTGTTTAATATTTTTAAATAAATGAGGAACGTCAGCCAGAAAGTAGATGTTATTATCTTGATTAGAGGGATGTGGTATGCAATTTTTAATCTTAGCATGTCTCCCTGCCACAATACCAAAACTTTTCCACATAGCTTGGTTCATAGAACCCATGTCTGAAGTAATAGAATTAACAGTAAGCCCTATTTCATATGAAAATTTAATAATTTCGCTTAAAATATTTTTGAGTACAGAACCATCTGTTTTATTCCCAGTGAAATAATAAGCCACTACCTGTTTCCATCTTGAGGATATACCCCCCAACATAATAACCAGTGCTTTATTCGCTAGTCCTGAATGAGATGGTAAGGTTACATTGCCTATGTAATTGCCCAAAGATGTATTATAGTCCAAACTCTTCTTCAATTCCATTTCATCTAAAAAAATCGCACATTCTCTTTCATGTTCATCCATTATATCAATTTTTATTTTGAGGAAATTAAACACATCTTTTAAAATACCGCTCTCAAAACTGATATCTTGCAATTTTCTATTTAATGTTCTAATTGTAGGGTATGGCAAATGTAGCTCACGAATTGTATTATATCCACTAGAACCACAAGTAAACTTTAATCTCAAAGCTGTTGCTACCGTTTTATTTGACCAGGGTGTAGTACTTGCTTTTTGTCGATGCATTGCCTCAATTTGATCATTATTAAAGATGTTTTGAAAAGCCGATTTCCTTTTTCTTTCCAAATGTAATTTAACACTCATGTCTCTGTTATTTTTTTTCAAAATTAATATTCTTCTGTTGAGGTTCTTTATCACTTTGTTTTGATTTGCAATAATGTCTTTTAATTTAGAAACTTCCAAAATGTTGTCGCTGTCGAAATGAGGGGTAGCACTAAGTTTTTCTAGAAAATTATCCGTAACTTTGTTTTCAAAATTTTGTTGAACATTTTTATCTTCGTTATGTGAATAGAATTCGCTCCCACGACTGTTTATGAGGAATAATGATGGCACTGCATTATATTTTAGTCTTTTACATGGGGTTCTACCTGTTGTCGTTAAGAACTGGTCTGGTGTAAAATGTTCTTCGCATAATCTGTATGATTTTTCAGGCTGCAAGATCTTAATACCAGATCTTTCTACCCATACTTCTTTGTAAGGGTCCTTTTTTGGGAACCTAAACACAGAAATGTTCTTGCTGGAACGGTTCTTGCATCCAACTGCTGAACAGCCAGTCATTTTAACAATAATAATGATCCTCGACACCGAAATGTCAAAGAGGCTAAAGATAATGAATGAATAATTGCACTATTAAAAAATCACATAAAGAGAATGCCACTTGTAATTCAGCAAAAACTACAAACGTCAAATGACATTAATAATTTCCATGGCCGGCTGTCACTTTGACATTTGTCACAACAAAACAATACCTAATCACACAATTCAGCAGGCCATGAAAATTGGTTCCAACCTATCAGCATTGATCACTTGTATGTCCCATCTCTAATCTTAATATACAGGGTC
>CALNHX010004774.1:0-120066 GCA_940337035.1 Agriotes lineatus
GAACCTCTGCCGTCTTCAAAGGTACTTAAAAGGAGCAGCTAAAGAGTGTGTCAAGTCGATGCTTGTTCTTCCTGACAACGTTGAGGTGGCAATAAACATCTTGGAAGAGAAATATGGCAGGCCTGAGCTTATAATAGAAACTATAGTACAGAGAGCTCGGAAGGCGACATCACCTTCTATTGACAAGGGTGAGTCTATTGTTGACTTCTCAATTGTAATCCGGAATTTGGTCTCAACCGTAGAAACACTTCAACGTCCAGAGTACCTGATCAATCCTCAGCTTTTGACAGAATTGACCCAGAAACTTCCTGCCGTTTTGAGGATGAGTTGGGGAAAGAAAGTAGCCAAGAAATATCCAGCCATAGCTACCCTCAAAGACTTTTCCAACTGGATTGAGGGAGAGGCTCGAGCTGCTTCGTTTGTGACAAAAAATAACTTTCCTACTGATGATGGAAAGGGAAAGTCAGAAGTCAAACGCAATGACAGAGGTACAAGAAAGCATACACTGTTTGTGGCTACAACTTCAAATACCGATCCAGTTTCAACAGAGCCAAATGAAGCCAAATGTGCTTGTTGTGCTGGAAAGTCCCATTCCATCGAAGTTTGTCGCAAATTTAAGTCAAAGGCAATAGACGACAGGTGGACATTGGTGCGAGAGAAGAAGTTGTGTTTTGGATGCTTAAAAGAAATGCATCACTCATCTCAATGCAAGAAGAAAAAAGAGTGTGGTGTCGATGGCTGTAAGAGGAACCACAATCCCCTTCTGCACTCAAAGCAAGTGTCACAGCAGAGCGTTCCTGAGTCTTCGACTGAATATTCAGCTGAGACAGTCACATTGACTGAAAATATGAACTTGGTCTCTCAGATTCAAGTAGAGTCAACTCAAGTTCTCCTTAAGGTGCTTCCTGTTGTGTTAAAAGGACCTAAATGTGAAGTCTCAACATTTGCTATGCTCGACCAAGGCTCAACTGCAACATTGATGGATGGTGGTCTAGCAGCAGAGCTTGGACTTTCTGGTCCTATTCGTCCTCTGCGAATCAAGTGGTATGACAGCTCAACAAAGGTGGACTACGAGTCACGCAACGTGAAAGTAAAGGTGCGAGGTGCTGGAATGACAGACTCGTTTGTTATTTCAAATGTAAGGACAGTCTCAAAATTTGATTTACCTACTCGTACATTGAACATTCGCAGCTTAAGTAACATGCATCATTTGCAAGTTTTGGATCTGGAAGCCGTAAAGAAAGCAAAACCCAAGCTCTTAATAGGACAAGACCAATCGCACCTCATTGAGTCAAGGGAACTTCGCGAGGGTCCAGAGGGTAGTCCAATGGCTTCACTCACCAAACTGGGATGGCTTGTTCATGGAACTGAGTCATTTGGAGTCAAAGTAACAGATGAAAAGTCAAGATCTAGAGAAGATCTCAGAGCCAAAAGCATCATGGAGAAAACTATCAAAAGAAAGGGAGACCGATTTGAAACAGGATTGCTTTGGAGAGACGAGAATTCTGTCCTACCTGAGAGCATGTCAAATGCTCTTCGACGACTCAAGAGCATAGAAAAGAAGATGGATCGTAACCCAGCCTTTGCGCAAGCCTACGAGTCGAAGATCCAAGAGTACATTAATAAGGGGTTTGCTTGCAAGGTCACTGATGAGGAACTTCAAGTGGTAAGCGCCAAGGAGTGGTACCTTCCTCACTTCGCTGTGACGAACCCAAACAAACCCGGAAAGCTCAGATGGATTTGTGATGCAGCAGCGAAGTCTCATGGTGTTAGCCTAAATGACATGCTACTCCAAGGACCAGACTACCTCAATTCTCTACCTGGTATTCTTTGGAAGTTCAGACGGAAGAGGGTGGCAATCTGTGCTGACATCACTGATATGTTTCACCGTGTTTTTATTCGCGATGAAGACCTTCCTGCTCAAAGATTTTTATGGAGAGGAAAAGACAGAAACAGAGAACCAGATGTAATGGTCATGAAAGTAATGATTTTTGGTGCCACCTCTTCTCCCTCTTCAGCTCAATTTGTGAAGAACATCAACGCTTTGGAGTTTAAGGATTCTTACCCAAAAGCAGTAGCAGCCATTATAAACCACCACTACATGGATGACTGGCTTGATTCTGATGATACTGTTAAGGGGGCCATCAAGATGATTGAAGAGGTGAGGAGAATTCACCAAAGAGGAGGATTCATTATTTGCAAATTTGTTTCAAACTACCAAGATGTCATGGACTCAATTCCTGAGGAACTTAGAGCCAATTCGACAAAAGAACTAAACTTAACACAAGGAGATAACTTTGAAAGAGCTCTTGGGTTAAATTGGAACCCTAGATCCGACGAGTTCACCTTCAGACTTAAGTTTCCAAAGGTTGACGACAAGCTTCTTGTTGGACAGAGACGTCCGACAAAGAGAGATGTCCTCCGGCTTGTCATGTCACTTTTCGATCCTTTGGGTTTTCTTTTGCCGTTCATTGTGAAAGCGAAGATATTGGTTCAGGACATTTGGAGGACTGGAATCGGATGGGATGATGAGCTCCAAGAAGACGAGTGGCATAAGTGGAACAACTGGCTTCAAAACTTGAAGGGCATCACTGAGGTGAAAGTTTCAAGATGCTACTCCCTGTCGATTCCAATAGCCGACAGCATTCAACTTCACGTTTTCTGTGATGCAAGTCAGCAAGCATTTTGTTCAGTTGCTTACCTGAGAGTCGTGGCACGAGGACAAGTTGATGTGGCATTTATCACCGCCAAGTCAAGAGTAGCTCCAATAAAAACCTTATCCATTCCTCGACTAAAACTTCAAGCAGGGGTTCTTGGGTCAAAACTCGCTAGTAGTCTTCATGGAGAATTGGAGTTAGGCATTGCAGAGACAATCTTTTGGACCGACTCAATGACAGTTATGCATTGGTTAAGAAATGATACTCGACGTTTCAAGCCATTTGTCTCCCATCGTCTTGGAGAAATTCTAGAGCTCACTGATGGTGACAAGTGGAGATGGCTACCAACGGAACTTAACGTGGCAGATGACGCCACTCGAGACTCAAAAGATCACGATTTGAACCCCAAGAGCAGATGGTTTAACGGTCCAAAGTTTTTGAAAAATAAACCTTTATTTTGGCCAAAACAACCTGAAATGACAATTAAAGAAGAGACGGAGTTGGTAGGCTTCATGTATGAAGTCATATGTTTAACCATGACACACAATGATGGCTTATTGGATCCAAATCAATTTTCTTCTTGGAATCGATTTATTCGTGTAATGGCCAGAGTCCTTCGATTTATCACTCAGTCAAGAGGGAAGTCCAATTACAAATCGAGTGTCCTCACAGCACTAGAATTGAAACAAGCAGAGTTAATCGGTCTTAAGACAGCTCAGAGCGACAGATTTCCAGAAGAGATTAAACGGATGTTACGAGAGAAGTCAATTCCAAAAGGCAGCAGGTTAAGTCAACTTTCTCCTGTTCTTGATGATGATGGTTTAATCAGATTGAAGGGTAGAATCGAACTATCACCTGACTTGGAGGATTCTACTAAAAAACCAATTATTTTGGACCCGAAGCACCCTTTGACCGTGCTTCTTATTCAAGAATACCACAACAGAGCTGGACATCATGGATGTGAGTTAGTACTCAATGAACTTCGCCGGAAGTTCTGGATTTTGAATGCTCGAAGTGCAGTTAGACGTTCATGGTCAAATTGTCAATTTTGTAAAAATTCAAGGATCATGCCGAAGATTCCTGGCTCCTCTTCCAGATTTCAGAGTCACACGTCAGGTGAGACTATTTATGAAAGTTGGAATTGATTATTTTGGGCCCTATAGCGTGACCATTGGAAGACGTACAGAGAAGAAATACGGAGTCCTCTTCACTTGCCTTAGTACAAGGGCAATACATTTGGAGTTAGCTGGGTCACTGACTACAGATTCAGCTATTCTGGCTTTGTGGAGAATGATTGCAAGACGAGGTCCTCCAGCTGACATTTACTCTGACAATGGTACTAACTTTAGAGGAGCTTCGAGAGAGTTAAGACCTATTGACTTCAACTTTGGCGTCCAATGGTATAGCTTGGCATTTTATCCCTCCAGGATCACCACATATGGGAGGCTGTTGGGAGCGATTAGTGCTGTCGGTCAAGATTGCACTGTCTACGACTTTGAAATCTCGTTCACCCAAGGAGGAAGTTCTACACACTTTATTCTGTGAAGCAGAACACACGGTGAATAGTAGACCGTTGACATTTGTTTCAATGGACCCGGACGACAAGGTAGCTCTAACACCTAATCACTTCCTTATTGGGCCTGCTGGAACGGCACCACCAACAGGAGTATCTGAGCCTTCTGATTTGTACCTGCGAAACCAGTGGAAGTTGGCTCAAGCCTTGGCAGATATGTTTTGGAACCGTTGGGTTAAGGAATATCTCCCATCTTTGACAAGGAGAAAAAAGTGGCAACACAGAACTCCAGAGGTTAAGATCGGAGACATCGTAGTCATTTGTGACAGCACCCTTCCGAGAAATAATTGGCCAATGGGGGAAGTAGTAGCTACATTTCCCGGAAAAGATGGACAAACTAGAGTAGCAGATGTTCGTACTAATAATGGAGTTCTAAGACGACCTGTAGTTAAGCTCGGCGTTCTTGATGTGCATGCTAAAGAAACCGGAAGTCCTTTAGCAGGGGGGAAGAATGTGCTCGCCGAGCAACAGCAGTAAATTATAAATTTGTGAAAGAGTGCTTATATATATTTGTAGCCATGGTAGTGTTGTTAGATAGAGACTTGTTATTGGTTGTGATATAAATAAAACGCTGTAATTTTGAAAATAAATACAAGTCGCACTTTGATTGTGCTGGTCCTTCTGAATAATAGGCATAAATAGTTAGACCGCGAAAACACCTAGTTATTATTATTATTAAAGGAAAATTCTTTGTATGCACATAAAGTTCTTTAATTTGCAATTAAATACAACTGCTAAATAAACAACTACAGCAATTATTTAAGTGCGTAAATTATATTAAATTTTCAAAAATTCGACCGTTAACAACAGAGCAGTAGCCTAAACGGTCATAAAAATTGTTTACTGCATTTCTAATTTGATGTGGGGCGATTTCTTGTGAAGCTGTACTAATTCTATTTCTAAGTTCGTCCAAGTTCAAAGTTTCTACAGCATTATACACTTCTGACTTAAGGTAGCCCCAGTAAAAATAGTCAAGTGGCGTCAAATCGGGTGACCGTGCCGGCCACCTTACTGGTCCTCCACTACCTATCCAATGGCGTCCAAAAGTAGTAGTCAGATATTCTCTTACTTCACGGGAATAATGCGCTGCGGCGTCATCATGTTGGAAGGTAATTTGCCCGAAGTTCAACTCTGTAATTGCTGGTATGACTCTTTCCCGTAATAGTTCTAAATAGGTAGTGCCTGTTAAGTTTCCATTTAAGAAAAAAAGACCGATAATGTGATTTCCAATTATATCTGCCCAAGTGTTAACTTTCATTGGATATTGAGTTCTTGTTGCGTTAAATAAATGATGGTTCTCTTTTGCCCAGTACCTACAAATCTGTGAATTTACCTCACCATTACAGGTGAATGTAGCCTCATCCGTAAAACAAATTTTATTTAAAAAGTCTTCATCGTTATTTATTTTTTCCAACATAAGTTCACAAAATTGCATCCTTTGTTCTGGATCGTTGTTTAAAAGCTCCTGATGGTTTTGAAATTTGTAGCATTTGTATTTTGCCTTCCTTAGTACTTTAACAACGGATGATTGACTCATTTCATGTTCAGCTGCTAGCTTGCGAGTGGAAAGTCGAGAATTATTTTCAACTAAAGCCAAAATATTAATACTTTTATTTTCGTCCACTTTGTGCGGTGCTCTGACACGTTTCTCATGGGCAGTCCTTAAACATCCAGTATTTCTAAATTTGCTTACCATCCTTGAAATAGTGGAAATGCTTGCTACCGGACGATCTGGAAATTCCGCAGCAAATGCAGCAGATACTTGCGTTAAACTAGATCCGGGCTAAAATGCAGTATCGTGGACCACTCATAAAAACCTTGAAATTTTTCGAGCATACGTTGGTGAAACTGTGAGCGACCGTAACTGCCCAGTGCCCCTCAAACAAATCTTCGTTATGGTACTGTCATAAAAAGTGAAATGTCATATAAAAAATAATGACAGGTAAACCTGTAAATAGAATTCCTCAACTAAAAACGAGCTGTTTGCTCAAGTAAGAAACATGGCTGAACAAGTTACTAATTTAATGTCGATGTTCGCGCTTATAAAAAAAAACGAAATTGGAACTGATCTTCTACCTACAATGCGAGGGTTTGATTGCAAAAACCTGTGATTGTCCGACGTGTGGGGAAAAGATGCAGTTGGTGGAATTTAACGGCAGTGACGGATACCAGTGGAGATTTCGTTGTCGACCTCGGCGAGCTGAAGGAAAACACGACGTCCGCCGCAGTATCCAAAAAGGGAGTTTTTTTCAGATTCGAAGATGACGTTGCCTGATGTTCTCCTTTTGGTGTATTTCTGGATACTGGAGTACCCTCAATGTATCGTGTTGCACGAGCTCTCAATCGGCGACCAGACCGTTGTTGACTGGTATGCGTTCTGCAGGGAAGTTTGCGAACAAATCCTACTTGGAAAAACAGCCAAGATATGAGTAGACAAAATTGTCGAAATAGACGCATAGAAGTTTGGCAAACGGAAATATAACCGTGGCAAACGGATGGAAGGCCAGTGGGTTTTTGGAAGCGTCTGTTGCGAAGCAAAGGAGTGTTTCTTAACAACTGTGGAAAATAGATCCACAGAAACACTTCTTCAAATTATCAGAGATTGAGTCAGGGACCACCATATACAGTGATTGCTGGAAATCATACGATTGCTTGGCAAGTGAATGTTTCCAGCACTTAACTGTGAACCATTCAATTGGTTTCAAAGATTTAGTAACCGGGTGTCACACAAATGCGATCGAGGGCCTTTGGCGGCAAGTGAAAGCCAAACTTCCACAGAGAAATCGCCAAAAAGAAAATGTTTGATTCATATTTGGCTGAATGTTAGTATCGACATGAAATATAAGGAGCCGCCAACAGTGTCTCTCGATTTTTTAAGGACATACTTAAAAGTGTATGTGCCGCACACAAAGGGCGAAGAGGCGTTAGTTTAGTTCTTGTAAATACGTAGTAGTTAGTGTTTTTCTTGTTTCTAGTGTAATTTCTTATTTAATTTTTCATGTACTTGTTAGGTTAGTCGTTTTATATTATATTCACATATACGTGTAATTTAATTCTACTAGACTTCATTATTCTTTTCAGCTAGGTTATGTTTTAGAACCGCTGTTGCAGATGACCTGCGCGTAGGAAATGCGCAGTGTCACCAACGTATGCGCGAAAAATGTGAAGGTTTTTATGAGTGGTCCACGATACTGCATTTTCCCCTAGATCCGCTACGGTAGGTGTCATAAAGCAGAACTTTTTCTTTGAGTCGAATAATTTTTTTATTAATAGATATCTAATTACAATTTTCTACCTTTAAGCGAATGACAGTTTTTAATGACAACCCATTTAAATAATCTCATTTTCGGGGCAACCATACACATCTCCATAGCAGCAACCCTGCATGTACGTTCATGTGTTCCATTTTAAAAAACTCATTTTTAATCCATTGAGATGCACAATTTTCCGTTCCGCCTTAAAAAACTCTTACGGTATAGTTGTTGTAACACAACTTCGACAATACTTTACACCTTGATCTTAAATTTGCAAATAGCAAACAATCAGCGTCATTTTTCGTAGTTAGATCAAGTTTGTGGGCTACCTTTTTTTCTAATACTAACTTTTTACTTCCTTTTACAATAAAGGAAGTATTGGATTCACCCCAAAAATTCGAAATTGAGTTTTCAACAGATCTTCACGTTTTAGAGTCCCCTGAACCTAAAAAACATATTTTTTTTCATTGGTCTGTCTGTGTGTCTGTCTGTCTGTCTGTCTGTGAACAGAATATCTCAAAAACGGAAAGAGGTATGGCGTTGAAACTTCATACATAAGTTTTGTGTACTATGTAGATGCGACAGCAAGCTTTTGAAGAAAATCGCATAACCGGAAGTAGGTGTTTACTCTTGTGATTTTTCAGTTTTTTTCGATTGTGTCAAAAATGGCTCTTAACGATTTTTTTTCAGACTTGACATTTTTATTACATTTTTAATGTGTATTGATGTGAGATAGGTGGTTTTCCAGTTGAATACTTCTAAAATGGGTTTCTTTTGTATTTTTTTCTATTTTTTATTAACTCTTATTTTAAATAGAACACCCGGTGTATTATTACATTTTTTAATTTAGCTTAAAATTCTAGAGAAAATGTATCTCTTGAACTAACACTATTTTGTACCGTTTTTGTAAAATTTGTAATTTTTGAAAATTTTTGGCAAATGCTTAAAAATTTGAAATCAAATTTTTGGCTAATTATAAGATCACTGTAAAAGGAAGTTGTGTGCGTGTATCACACCAGATTTTTTAATTCTGTATTAAAATATTTTTTTACTTGATCAAGATCGGTACCATTAAGGACAGCATTCCATTGAACAGTATTTAGATAATTATTAAGTGCTTCATAATTAGTGTTTCTAAAATCATAATAATATTCATCTAACCTCAAGTTATTATTGTTGTGATGATCACTGTTATCCACGACAAAAACAGCATAAGCCAAGTGGTGCTGGCTATTTGGAAAAATAGAATCAGCTGAGTTCGAAATATCAATAACCTTAAAGTTACTAAAAGCTAGGGCTAAGAAGACATTTCTATTATTAGGAATGGTATTAACTTGACACATTTGAAAGAATCCAAAGCACTGACCTAAAACCAGAGCGGATGAACCTTAAGGACATGTTACATTGATGCCATATTCGTCGTTTGACCATGTGGCTTCTGGGAGGTTGTAGTCACCAATGATTAGTAGTTTATGAGAAGGGTAATTTTGAAATATTCCTTCGATTGAATCACAGTGGAGCGAGTAAGTTGCAGCATTTGATTGTGGTGGTATATATACTCCACCTACAATAAACTCTTCATTCCCGTATTTGCATAGTACGAACAGCTGTTCTATGCTGACTTCATTTATTTTTATAAGACCACCTTCTAAATTACTTCTTATGGCTATAACTATGCCACCTCCTCCTGATTTGGTTCTTGTAAGGTTATTGCGATCCATACGAAACACAGTATAATTAGTTAGATTGAGTTCGGAGTCATTAATTTCATTTGATAGCCAGCTTTCTACCAGTACAATAATATCATAATTACCACAAGCCACATTGTTGAGGCTATCTAGTTTAGTGCGAATGCCTCCGACGTTTTGGTAGTAGAGTAGTAATGGGGTTAATGGTGGTTTTTTTGTTTACTTTCGTTTGAGACAATTTTTGGAATGCCAAGAATAAATTTTATAGTGAGATTGATTTCACCCTGATCTTGTCTGAGTTTTAGCTCATCTCTAAGTTTTTTCATCTGTTCCTGTTGTAACTTTGTTTGATCGGCAGTGATTCTATGATCGGTGTCGTACAGCCTTGATTAATTTTTGAGGGCAGATTTCACAACTTGAGGGCTTATACATATGACTTTAATTGATCGAACTTTCTGAGAAACAGAACGACCAATACGAACTACTTGAACCACATTGCTCGTATCATTATCAATCACCAATTTATTCAACACCGATTTAACTATTTCCTTATCGTGTGATATTCTATCAGGTAAGTTGTTCGAGTTACTTCCAGTAACATTTCTTGTATTTCATGGAACATTTCTTCTGAGAAGGACAGATCGTGTTGTTCTTTTAGACTCTTCACCTCTTCTTTAAGACTATCAACTTCAGATTTTAACTTTTTTATTTGTCTAATGAAAAGAGGGACATTCTTAAATGTGGTACGACAATCGTTACAGAAGTACATTAGTGATCTCTTCTGCAAGATCACAGCACGGAGTTCTGATGAAATTAAACCTGTACATTTTTTAGTAACATGTACTAGTGCGTGGCAGCTATCACAAGACTGGGATTTATCTCCTAATTTTTGATTACACGATGCACATGGATTGACGTACATTCTAACCTCACTAACTTTGACTTCAAAATTTGGCTTTTAAAGACATAAGTTCATACTACTAACAATTGCACATACACTGTCCACATACTTTGTCCACCGCAAACAAACAAACCAACTTTATTGATGCACCAATCGCGAATGCTGTTTGCAGTGACGTACCCGGTCTGTCGATCACTCGTGACTCTCGCCTTTAAGATTGATAATCTTGTTTGTTGTTCGTTCCGTTTAGATCTCTAAATTTGAGATTTTTCCGTAAACTTCACTTTTCCGTTTACTACAAACGTTGGGTTCATCTAAAATCGTCTTTTTGCTAATTACTTCGAGTTGATTTAACCGAAAAACTTTACTAGTGGATGGGGCCGCGTCACGGTTATCGCGTCGCACTCGCGTGTAAAACACTTCGATTGACAGATCTGAACATGCTTCTATAAATTGTGCATTAATTCCATCTAGCCCTGCTGCCTTGTCACTTTTTAATCTAGGTATTGCCAATCATATATACTCTTTTGAAAAACAGGCTTCACTATATTAATTATTTCTTATTCGGTTTCTGGGCTTAGCAGTTCTTACTGCATGTCCGACGTGCCATTGTAAATTTCAATGAAATGTTCCACTTTTTTATTATTTCCTCTTGGGTATTATAAGTGTGTTCCTGTTGTCGTACTAGTTTACATGACGTGCTTCACTATGACTTGTTCCCTTCCTTGGTTGTTATTTTCCATTTTTGCATTCCAATCCCATACTAGTATGAAGATATTTCGCTTTTGCTTTTTCCGTAGTTTATCATCTCTTCATAGAAGCCTTCCTTTACTTGATCTTCCTGGGCATACACAATAATTATGGTAATATTTCTAAATCTAGCTTTGAACCTTACCCATATAATCCTTTCAGATACTCCTTCCTATTTTATTAATGATTTTGCCGTTTCACTATCTGCCGCTTCATTTAGTGACTGGAGTAAATAATAACATTTCCATTTTTTAGTCATATTCGTGCTTCACCTTTCCATCTAGTTTCATTTAGACCCAGTTACTAATTTGTTATTTATTAATTTCTTCTACTATCTATGATGCTTTGCTAATATTTAACATTGTTCTAATATTCCAACTTCTCCAACTTTATTCCGTGTTTTTCCATAACGGCTGCCAATTTTCACATACGTTTCCTGCTTCTTTATTTGTTCTGCTGTTTAAATCTCCCCATTTACCATAACTTTATTGTCAACTACATTTACTATGTTCCTTTTCTCTTGCGTCTTTCATATGCTTGATCAATATTTTTCCTTATTTCTTATTTGCCACATATAGTTCTCAGTAATCCAAATATTTTTTCCTTTAACATTTCTTGCAGCTTTCATAATTTCAACTTGCTTATTCCATGTTTCAATTTCCATCAGTCCTGAACGTATTCTTCAGTGTTGTTTATCTTGTCTTCTAATTCTCCATCTTGCTGTATTTCGATATTCGTTCAGCAACCTTATTGTGCTTTATTTATTCTTAACTAATGTTTCTACTCTTGTCTTTATTAACAGAACACCTTCTTCTATCTAGTACAATACGCTCCACTTTTTTCAACTTATTTGGGACAGTTTTCACACACTTTTTGAAACTATTTTCACCGGACGTTCAAGGCACACCCAACCCTCACGGCATGCAAAAAGCACCTAATTTTATTTTACACAATTCAGGTAAGTAACAGGTAAGAATATTTACACACACTTACCCTTTGACAACCTACCTACCACGAAATTACATGAAAGTATACAGCAAAACAATAACAAACATTATCTTAAACTATGAACAAGAAAATAGTAGGAAAAACAGATTTTGAAGTGTATAATTGCAAGTTATATGTTAGCATTTCAATTAGATTAAAGCCGACATTTTTCTTTTGAACTCATTCAGTGTGCAATTGAACAAATCAGGACATAATAATAATAATATTTCCCGTTATTCCCTTTAAGGGACATAGGGATAAACAGCTTCGCGTTAATCCCTTGCCGGACATAGGGTAGCTATGAAATCTTTCCAACTTTGTCGCTCCCTGGCCAGGTACCCAAGCTCTGCAATGCTCTTCTTCGTCTCTTTCTCTATAGTTCTTCTCCATGTTTCCCTGGGTCGCCCTCTACTTCTTTTACCACCAGGATACCATTCAAGTGCCCTCCTGCATACCTCTTCTCTGTCCTTTCTCAAAGTATGCCCTAGCCAGCTCAACTTTCTCCTTCTTATTTATACGTTGATGTCTTGTTGCCCTGTCCTTCTCCATAATTCCTCGTTCGAGACTACCTCTGGCCATCTCACTTTAAGTATATGTCTTAGACACCTGTTTATAAAAACTTGTAACTTCTGTTTTATTACATTTGTGACACACCAAGTTTCTGATCAATAAAGCAGCACCGATTTCACCATCGCATTAAAAACCTTTATTTTGGTTCTGTTTGTAATCTTGTCCGCGCACCACACTTTTTTTAGGCTTATAAACACCCCCCTTGCTTTATTGATTTTTGCCGTAATATCTTTAATAACACCATCCTCGCCCGACATTACACAACCCAGGTATGTGAACTCATCAATTTCATCCACCGCCTCCCCGTCTATTTGCATATCTCCCTCATGCTTTACGTTTACACACAGTATCTTCGTTTTTTTCTTGTTTATTTTCAACCCTGCCATTTTCGATTCCCCTGTAAGGTGTTCTACCTTCTCTTGCATTTGCTGCCTCGTATGTGACAAGAGGCAAATGTCGTCAGCAAAATCTAGATCCTCTAATGTTTCCTGCATTTTCCACCTTATACCCCTTTTGTTCCCACTTATTGTTTTAACCAATACCTCATCCAACGTTATAAGAAACAATAACGGTGACATAATACATCCTTGTCGGACACCAGTCTTGGTCTCGAAGGTTGGTGATAGTTGGTTTTCATGTATTACTCGACATCTATACCCATTGTAACCCTCTTTCATTAAATTTATAAATTCTTGGGGTAGCCATTTATTTTTCAGGGTTACCCATATAAAATCCCTGTCCACTGAATCGAAGGCCTTTTCGTAATCGATGAACATCAGGAATAGAGGCGTGTTATACTCGGTTGCCTGCTCTATTATTATTCTTAATGTATTTATTTGGTCAGTGCATGACTTCCCCTACTACACTAAGCAGGCTAATACCCCTCCAATTGTCGCACATCCTCAAATCTCCTTTCTTTGGTACCTTTGCTATTAATCCTTCCTTCCAGTCTTTAGGAAATTTCTCTTCCTCCCAAACCTTTTCCATTAGTGGCTGTAGCATCTCGACGGCTGTATTCATATCCGCTTTTATCATCTCGATGGTAATCTGGTCTACGCCTGCCGCTTTCCCTGTTTTGAAATGTTGTATCGCTGTGTTAATCTCTTCTCTACTTGGTGGATTTGTATCAATTTCTAACTCCGGCACATCCATTTCTTGCGGTAGCTCCACTTGCCCTCTTTCTATGTTCATGGTTTTTTTGAAGTGGTTAGACCATCGTTGTAGTTGTTCGACGGTAGTCAGGATTTGTCCTTGTTCATCCTTTACAGGTATGTTACGTGTCCTTGCTCCTGACAGCTTCTTTATATTTGCATAGACCTCCTTTATATCCCCCTACTTGAGGCTAGTTGTGCTGCTTCTGCTATTTTGTTTGCATGCCTTCGTTTGTCTAATTTAATTTTCTTTTTTATTTCTTGGCTTAATTTCTTATACTCTTCCTGTATTTTCTTTTTCCTCTCTTCTGTTTTTTCGCTTAGCCCCCTTCTCTTCACATTTCTTCTTTCCTCTATCCTTCTTCATGTATCTTATCTCATCCAGTGTTTCTTCGTATTTTTCTTGTACCCCAACACTCTTTTACTAACGGGTGTTCATAAACAGTCGTCATCCCAGTAGGTTTTGACTTCAGAAACGTATGTCTATTAAAATTGAAAAAAAATGCGCTATGACAGTACTCAATGACGTTTCATGTGTTGCACGAATTAATCAAAGACATAACATTTTGTTTTTCAAAGCAACTGGGATGACGACTGTTTATGAACACCCGTTAGTATTAATGAAAGCACTTTTACACCCATTCCATGTTTCCTCAATGGATTTATTCAAATTAATTTTGCTTGCTTCCTTATTCAGTGTTGTAGTAAATTGTTTTCTGATTTCCTCATTTTCTAGTTTTGTGAAGTCGTACCTTGGTCTCTTACCGCTTCCGTCATCTCGTTTCATTTCCCTTCTGCAGATTCTGATTTTTGCAACTACAAGATGATGGTCTGTCCCTGCATCGGCACCTCTCCTGTTACGGGTATCTAAAAGTTGCCTACTCCATGATTTACCTATGCATATGTGATCAATTTGGTTCTCAGTTTTTCTGTCCGGTATACCCACGTGACCTTGTGGCAGTTTCTATGTTTGAACATTGTTCCATCTATTTTGAGGCCATGCAAGCCACATAATTCAACAAAAAGTTTCCCATTTTCGTTCATTTCACCGATGCCTTCCCTTCCCATAACTTGCTCTGTTCCTTCGTTTTCTTGCCCTACTTTTGCATTTAAATTCCCCATCAGAACAAGCATATCTTTCTTGTTTACTTTTTTCATTACGTCACTTAGTTGGTTATAAAATTCCTCTTTGACCTCATAGCTTGTTGTCGCAGTTGGTGCATAACATTGAACTACTGACATCTTTTGCTCCCCGAAATCTAATCTAGCCATAATAATTCTTTCATTTATCGGACACCATTCTATAAGTGCATCTCTCGCCTTCCTACTTAGGATAATCCCCACTCCATGTTGGTGTACCCTATCTTCATCTTTCTGCCCTGAGTACACGATGCTGTAACCATTTTCTTTAACCTCTCCGCTTCCATTCCAATGTGTTTCGCTTACTCCTAGTATCTGTAACTTATATCTTTCCATTTCCTTAATCATTTGTATTAGTCTTCCTGTTTCGTATCTTCCGTACATTCCATTGGCCAAGAAGTAGTACATTTTTTATTGTAGTTTTGCTAGGTTTCACTTTATTTTCTCCCTCCATTTCCTTTCTTAGTCTCATGTCCTTTTCCATAGCCATTTTCGTCATCTTGGTTCTGCCCTCTGCGCGTTCCTTTACTTTTTTGGTTTTTGCCCCTCCATACACTTCAAACTTCCTCCATCTTCGTCCGACCACAGATATTTAACTCCATTTACTTCAAGTTTGCGGTATCCAACTCTTGTGTTTTTGCCTTCATTTCTTTCCTTTTTTGACACTTCCCTTATCGCAGCCTGTATTTTTTGTTCGTCCTTGGTGAGATCATTATCTATGTATATTTTCCTGGGCCCAAGTTTACGCTTTCGTTTTAACACTTCCATTTTTTGTTCCCATCTTTCAACTTTTGCTACTATTATTTTTGGTTCCCGTTTCCCTACTTGGAACGCTTCAGCTATAGATGCAACCACCCCTATTTCTTCCTGTAAGGACTTAGTGACCTCTTGTTTCAAGTTTTGTCTTCTAAGGTCTGCCCCCTTTATAACAACATTATTTTTTTTACATGCTCTCTCCTGGTTTTCTACTTTTTCTTTTAGCATTCCAATTTCTTTACGTAGCTCCTTCTTTTCCGTCTCCCATTGTACTTCTTTCTTTAAAAGTTCTTCTTTCAAACCCCTAATTTCTTCGCCATAGTTCTTCATTTGCACCTTGATATCTTGCACATCGTTTTTTGTGCTTTTTACAGCCCCATTTATTTCATTCAGCTGTTTTGCCATGCCACCTATTAACTCCTGTAACTTTTCCATGCCGCAAGTTGTCTTATTTCCCTGTTGTTCACTTTTTGATTTTGTTTCTGGGGGTGATCTTTGTGATAATTTACTCCTCTTGAAAAACTCCACTTTCTCTGTTTTTTCCTCTTTTTCTTTCTCCTGGGCTTTTTCTTCTCGCTTCTTTTTGCTAATTAGCTCTGCTTCACTTCCGATGCTATGTATTCGTTCCCGCACAGTTGTTTTTGTATCAGTCATTTAGGCTTCGCACTTTTGAAATTAAAATTTTTTCCCGCTCCGCGCGCGCTAAATTTAAGAGTGAAACAAATCTTTAGTTCCTGCTATTTGTTTCGCCATTTATTCATCTATTCCGGCCCAGCCTGTGTATTCCCACTTGAATTATTCTTCGCTGTATTTCGAACGTTAGCAACGCTTGTCCGCGCAAAAGCGCTGATTTTGGTTTTTCCGAAATTCATTTGTTATCGCTTTGAGCCAGCGAACCGCGATTCTGCTATTTTGGGCCATTTGATTCTGGCATTTGTTAGAAGTAACTTGCTTCTACAAAAGCTTTCTTCACGTGCTACAGCACCAATTTATAATTAACTTCGCTTGTGAGCTGAAAATTAAAATCAGGTATGTTTACGCTAATTGCTGGTTATTCATTTTGGTAATTTCTCGTTTTTTGTTAGCTTCTTTTTTGACGTTATTCGTTGACGTAATTTTTCAACATCACCTTCAAACGCCATTCTTTGATGCCGTTTTTCGGGCGACTCTTTATTTGGGTTCCTAATTAACACCCTAATCAACAACTGGGGCCAGCAACTCTTTCGGGAATGTCACCTTGACCTGGACACGAAGCATTCATTTTCTTATCAACTTTGGCCACGAGGTTTGTGCTGCTAAAAGCTGCTACGTTAAAAATCCTGGACCATTTATTCATCGCCTACATGCGACTTTTTTGTCACAACCAGGTTAGTCTCATTACAACTTTTGAAGATAACTTGCCCGCCCATGAATTGTCGGCGGAATTGATATTAATGACGCTACATCACCGCTAACTGATTTACCAGTTCCAAATTTAATTTACACTTTATAAATTGAAAACGCAATGTATTAATTGTTCTGACTTATAATTTACAAATTTAAAACTACCATTTATAAATTGAAAACGTAATGTATTAACCAGTCAGAAACCTATGTTTTATAAATTTAAAACATAATGTACTAATTTTTCCATAATTTACATTTCACAAATTTAAAGTTTTGATTAATGAATACGTATTAAAAATCTTGTAAAAAGTGCCTTCACGCCATTTTAATATCATTACCGAGATAACGGTTAATACACATGACAGTGGTAAGCTTATCCCTTCATTGAATTGCAATCACATCCAACCCAAGCGCCTAAAAGAGGTTCGCTTATTTTTTGTGCGTGCTGCATTTTCAGCATTAATATTATATCGTATTATTTACAATATTTTACCTTGCAATAAACAATTTACCGACGTAATACAGATGTTACAACCAATTATGACCTGTTGATTAAATAAACTTAATTGTTTGTTATTATTTTATTTATTTCTCGAAATTAGTGATTTCTGGCGCCCTGTGTTTTTTGACTATTAATAAAAGAGCTTGCAGCCGATCAGCTGATGATAGAAATCTG
Organism: Agriotes lineatus; assembly: GCA_940337035.1. Taxonomy (NCBI): domain Eukaryota; kingdom Metazoa; phylum Arthropoda; class Insecta; order Coleoptera; family Elateridae; genus Agriotes; species Agriotes lineatus. The sequence goes on from CALNHX010004774.1 coordinate 17,490, forward strand.
CGACCTAAGGCCATCGACTTTGAAGCTAGCTAGGCCATTGCGGTGAGTAAGTACATTTCTGAGCTACCGTGGTGTATAAATGATAAGGGGGTTGATCTGCAATTATACTGCCATAGATTATTATTAGTAATCGATCGCAGGTTGGCTTCTTTATTGTTTCACTGACGCCAAACGTGTGGGGCTCCCGACTTTGGTATTACATCAGCTGTGCAACCTGCAATTCTCCTTTAATATTTTGACCAAATTATTTATTTCAAAATGAATGTTAACGCACTTCGTGCTGACGAATTACTCTATGAGCTACTGTTCAGAGGCTTAGATAGGGACACGGTGGAAAGTATGAACGTCGACCAACGTCGTAGGACCTTGCGTGCTAAATTGTTACTGGAAAAGGCTGACCCTACGTTGCTTAGCGCTTATCAATTAGTAGCACCCTTCGATGTACAATTAGAACTTGATACTTGTAAAGGCAAACTAACTGAACTTTCGGTGTTAGTTACTGCTCTCTCTACGGCACCTTCTGATTCAGAATTTGCTCGGCTCGATACGCGGCTAACGCATTTGTATTCACGACTAACCAGGCTACAACCCTCTTCTAAATTAGAACAGGAGCATGCTACCCTTACCAGTCAATGCTTAGATTTATTACAGTCACTTAGTAATGAGCATGACGATTCGCAATTACAAGTAGATCCTTTGCCTTCAAATGTTGATGCCACTAATTTTGTCGATTCTGTTAATACAGTAGCTCCACCTAATTCTGACCCTATTGAACCTATGGCAGATAATATTGTTGACAACCCTAACATAACTGAAGCCGCCGGTTTAGCTTCATCTACATTCCAACGACCTAGGGTATCTTTTTCTGATGAGCACGTACATCAGTATCCTCCTTTTACACAACAACCTTGTATGTCAGCTACTGCTAATTTGCGAACTGAACTAGACCAAATTAATTACCCTACGACGTCTTTTCCTAGACATGTAGGTTTAGTTTCTGTACCGGTATGCAAATGGGGTTTATCATTAATGGAGACACTACTACCATGGGGGTAAATTCTTTCCTACAACGTGTCGAAGAACTTAGAGTAGCGCGTAACATTTCATACGACCAATTATTTTCTAGTGCTGTTGACCTTTTCTCGGGTCGTGGGTTAGTATGGTACCGTGCTATGCATCACCGGGTTTCAAACTGGCACGACTTGGTAGCTAGGTTGCGATCTGATTTTTTGCCTACTGATTTTGATGAAGGATTATGGGACGAGATTAGGAAGCGCAAGCAGGGGGCCGATAAAAAACCCTCACTTTTTATTGCTGTGCTGCTTAATTTATTTGATCGTTTACTGATTAAACCATCCGAATCAATACAACTTAAGCATATTATGAAAAACTTGCAACCTTTTTACGCTACTCAATTATCCTTAACAGTAGTCCACGATATTGAACACCTTGCATTTCTGTGTAAAAAGCTGGAAGACGTTAAGATTCAGAATATTAAATATCGTAATCCTGCTGCTGCCTCATCCTTGCAACTGGAACCTGACTTGGCTTACCAGCCAACTCCTAAAAAACCTGTGACACAGACTGCACAAATGACAATTAAACATTCTGGTCCTAGAACTAACCGTGCGAAAAGTACAACCACTTGTTGGAACTGCCGTAAATTAGGCCATACTTTCCATACTTGCTCGGCAGATAAGACTATTTTTTGTTATATTTGCGGTCATGCAAATAGTTATTTTGCCACTTGTCCTAAATGCCATCCAAAAAACGCAAAGTAAAGGGTAGATATCACAGCCGATCTATTCCTTATCCCTATTATACTAAGGCTGATACTTTATCTTGGGAATCTTGGTTACGAACTGTGAATGAATTTTGCCGTATGACTTGTAATACTTCAGCCACCTTTACTAAACAATTTTCTGACAACCGTCCTTATTTAACCATTTATATTAATGGCGAACCTATTCACGCTCTTTGCGATACAGGGGCCAATCAAACTTTAATTGGGCGCAACAGTCTATATTTACTTCAGAGACATGATCTGAAATTGTGTAACAATAAGTCTCCGCTTACCTTGACTACTTCTGACGGTCAGCTACAAAATATTTTAGGTACTGTTGCCTTACCCATTACCATTGATGGTATTACTAGGTCCATCGATGCGGTTATTTGTGACTCAATTCCGTCTACACTAATTTTAGGTGTTGATTTTTGCTACGCTTTTGGAGCAAAGACTGATTTTGTCGCTGGACGCTTCGATGTGGCTGAAACTTTTTCGCTGCAGACTATTTGTGGCGTAGTTGATTTGTCAGTTCAACAAAAACTTCTTTTAGACCAAGTTGTTGGGAAGTTTGCTGAAATTTCTGGTCCTACTTTAGGCTTAACTAATTTAGTCGTACACACTATTGATACGGGTGACGCATCTCCTATTAAGCAGAGATACTATCCTTTGTCTCCTGCTATGCAAGTCCATGCCGACCACGAACTTGATCGCTTGTTAGAGATGGGTATTATTCGTCCCTCGAAATCTCCTTGGAGTTCTCCAATGGTCTTAGTCAAAAATAAAGATGGTTCGTATCGACTTTGTTTCGACGGTCGAAAATTAAATTCGGTTACCAAGAAGGATGCTTATCCTTTACCATATTTAAATAGCATTCTTGATAAATTGCGCGATGCACGTTATCTTACGTCCATCGATCTTAAGCAAGCTTTTCACCAAATTCCTCTACATCCTGATTCGTGTGAAAAAACAGATTTTACAGTCCTTAGACGTGGTTTGTTCGAGTTTACTGTCGTACCGTTTGGGATCGCAAACGCAGCAGCTAGTCAACAACGTCTCATGGATAGCATTTTTGGTCCGCTATTGGGTGAAAACATCTTCGTGTATTTAGACGATATTGTTATCGTGTCTGGAACCTTTAAAGAACACTTGGACACCTTAGAGCAAGTTTATACCCGTCTTAAAGACGCTAACTTAACTGTCAATATCGACAAATGTCAATTTTGCCGTCCCAGTCTTACGTACCTCGGCTTTGTTGTCGATAAAAATGGTTTACGCATGGACCCTGATAAAATTTTGGCTATCACTAAATACCCTCAACAAAATACGGTGACCGAAGTCAAACGCTTTATTGGCTTAGCTTCTTGGTATCGTCGCTTCGTTCCAAATTTTGCCACTATTACTGCTCCTATTTCAGACCTAATTAAAGGTCGTATTAAAAAGCAGCGTGTGCATTGGACTGATGATGCTATTGAGTCATTTAATCAAATTAAATCTTGTTTGACCTCCGCTCCTATTTTGAGTAGCCCAAATTTTTCGCTACCGTTCACGTTACAATGTGACGCCTCTAATTCTGGCCTCGGTTGTGTGCTTACACAAAATATTGACGATGAGGAAAAGGTAATTGCTTATGCTTCACGTACCCTTAACAAGGCCGAACGCAATTATTCTGTCACAGAGAGAGAGTGTTTAGCTGTCATCTTTGGCATTGAGAAATTTAGACCGTATATTGAAGGTACACATTTCACTGTGTTAACTGACCACTATTCCTTATTGTGGCTTACTAATATGAAAGACCCCACAGGCCGTTTAGCCCGTTGGAGTGTTCGTCTGTCGCAATACGATTTTACAATTCGACACCGACAGGGCAAACATAATGTAGTTCCCAATGCTTTATCGCGAGCTCCTATTCGGGTTTCCGCTCTAGAACTTGTTGATGGTGACTTAGACTCTTGGTACTTAAAAATGCTTGAACGTGTTAGCCAAAGTCCTAATCAATTTCCTACTTGGCGAATTGAAAATCACCGACTTTTTAAGTATGTTCCCGACCGTCATGCCATTGTTAGCAACTTAATGGAATGGAAACAGGTGATACCTCGTTCTCGCCGAACTGAAATTTACAAACTCTTTCATGACAGTCCCACATCTGCTCACTTGGGTGGTTATAAAACCTTTTGTAAGATTTCCGAACAATATTACTGGCCTAAAATGCGTGCCGATGTCATCCGTTACTTACGCCATTGTGAAACTTGTGCTGCGAGTAAAGTTAGTCAACTTGCTAGACCTGGTTTAATGGGCCAAAATAAGAAGATTTTATACCCTTTTCAATGTTTGTCAATTGACATAATGGGTCCCTTACCTCGCAAGAAAACTGGTAACACTTCTATCATAGTCGTATGTGATTGGATAACCAAGTTTACCCTAGTTAAAGCTGTTCGCGCTGCCACTGCTAAAGCAGTAGCCAAGTTTTTGGAGAACGAAGTCTTCCTCATTTTTGGTGTTCCTCAAATATGTATGGTTGATAACGGACCACAATTTATAAGTTCTCAATTTAAAGCCTTGATGAAACAATACCAAGTTCAACAAGTTTGGTATAATGCTTCTTACCATCCCCAAGTCAATTTTGTCGAGAGAGTTAACCGAGTTATCGGTACTGCTCTTTGTTCTTATGTTTCGGATAATCATCGTTCATGGGACGAACACATTTATGAAGCTGCACACGCTTTGCGTAACGCCGTTCATGAGGTGACGGGTTACACCCCTTCTTTCTTAAATTTTGGGAGGACTGTACCAGTTTCTGGGACTTATTACGGTTGTCTTAAGAACTTCCAAGAAGAAGAATTATCTTTAGAAACTCGTGAAGACCTGGCTTCAGATGTTAATCAACTTTCTGAACTTTATCAAGACGTTGTTAAACGCCTCAATAATTCCTACCAACGCAATTCCAAGCACTATAACTTGCGTAAGCGTCCATTAAGATTTAATGTCAATGATTTGGTTTGGAAAAGGAACTACGTCTTATCTGATGCATCTAAATCCTTCAATCAGAAATTGGCTCCTAAATATGTCAAATGCAGAGTACTAAAAGTCACCGGCCCACTTACCTATCAGTTAGTGACCGTCCCCGACAATAAAAACGTTGGAGTTTGGCATATTAAAGATTTAAAACCTTACTTTGGAGGACAAGTGGAGGAGTGAATTTTGGTGTGACTGATTGTGTGTATGTGATTGTATGTATAATGATGTATGTGCATGTTTAGCTTATCTCGCCTATTCACCCTACGGATAGTATTATACTATCAACATTATTCTCACCCTTTTCGACTTGTTAACCAATTTCTATTATTATGATTATTTTTATTTATTGCGTGCTTTTTAAGCCGCATATTTTTTGCTTTTGAGTGCTATTTAAGCACCTTGAGCGACTCCTTAATTACCGATTTGATGGTACTTTTCCCTATCATTAGATTATATTAGGTGAAACCCTTTTGAGTGACGGATTTCCTCGCTTCCTTATAGACAGCGATTGGACCTTTTGTCGAACTCTTCTTGAGTCTTTTGTTGATAGTGAAGCAAGTGTTTAGGTGAGTTGCTTACATGATGAATGCGTGAGTCTTCTTTACTTTTTCGAAGTGTGTCTTTCTGATAATGGAGTTAGTTGTAAAAGAGTTTCTAGACCTGCACGATTTACTTAGGGTGGTTGGTTGGGAATGCAGGGTCGGTCTCTTTTTTGGGAAACCTTTCCATCGAATATTTTATTATTTCCTTTCCCCATCTCGCTTCACGAGATATTTTCAAAGCTTCAGGTCAGCATTACTAGGTTCTTTAGTAGCCTTTAGGATTTGTGGTATGCATGAGTTTATGCTTGGGTTTTTTAATAGTTTTTGGGGGCGGGTTTCTTTCGGTCTTGTGGAGATTTCTGGGGGTCGGGGCGAGCGATTGGGTTGCCATCCGACTCGGTGAGGGAGTTACATTCAGTCCGTCACCGGCGCGCCTTTTCCATCTAGCTGCGACAACTGGCTGAATGCCCGAGCTGGGTTTGGTGGTGGTGCGGTCGTTCCCTCCGGCTTCTGGGGTCTTTACCCAAATTCGGGGCGGGTATGGTTTTTGAGGCTTTTTGTCCTGGGTTTTATCCGAATTTTTTTGTCGTAGTATTTTCACTTCTGCGATGTTTCATACAGGAGTAAGTTTTTGTGACTTACCTTCGGTGTTTCGCTGTGTGTTAGTTCACACGGTGTTTCAGTGTGCAGTCGTTCCTGGACTGTTCACTTTTCCTCGACCAGCAGGGTGTAGGGTTTTCTGCTTTGGCGCTCTTCTTCACAGTCGCTTACATTCGCGGTGATCACTACGGGGGCCCGCGCTGAGTGTCTGTGATCAACAGCGTCCTCACCTTTTGTTAATTTCCCATTTCACTACAATAGCTTCTTTCAAACAGCCCTGCGTTGACTGACTGACTGACGGACATCGGACTTATCCCTTCCAAATCCCTCTTCGTTATACTATCTTTCTTTACTATACTCTTTTATTTCCCATCTATTTCCCTATTTTCCTTTCGCCTTCTTTTGACTGACGTTAAACTTTTCAATTGCTTAGCATAATCATACCTCAGGTATTTCTCTTGGCCGTGGGGAGTGAAACAAATCTTTAGTTCCTGCTATTTGTTTCGCCATTTATTCATCTATTCCGGCCCAGCCTGTGTATTCCCACTTGAATTATTCTTCGTTGTATTTCGAACGTTAGCAACGCTTGTCCGCGCGAAAGCGCTGATTTTGGTTTTTCCGAAATTCATTTGTTATCGCTTTGAGCCAGCGAACCGCGATTCTGCTATTTTAGGCCATTTGATTCTGGCATTTGTTAGAAGTAACTTGCTTCTACAAAAGCTTTCTTCACGTGCTACGGCACCAATTTATAATCAACTTCGCTTGTGAGCTGATAATTAAAATCAGGTATGTTTACGCTAATTGCTTGTTATTCATTTTGGTAATTTCTCGTTTTTTGTTAGCTTCTTTTTTGACGTTATTCGTTGACGTAATTTTTCAACGTCACCTTCAAACGCCATTCTTTGATGCCGTTTTTCGGGCGACTCCTTATTTGGGTTCCTAATTAACACCCTAATCAACAACTGGGACCAGCAACTCTTTCGGGAATGTCACCTTGACCTGGACACGGAGCATTCATTTTCTTATCAACTTTGGCCACGAGGTTTGTGCTGCTGAAAGCTGCTACGTTAAAAATCCTGGACCATTTATTCATCGCCTACATGCGACTTCTTTGTCACAACCAGGTTAGTCTCATTACAACTTTTGAAGATAACTTTCCCGCCCATGAATTGTCGGCGGAATTGATATTAATGACGGTACATCACCGCTAACTGATTTACCAGTCCCAAATTTAATTTACACTTTATAAATTGAAAACGCAATGTATTAATTGTTCTGACTTATAATTTACAAATTTAAAACTACCATTTATAAATTGAAAACGTAATGTATTAACCAGTCAGAAACCTATGTTTTATAAATTTAAAACATAATGTACTAATTGTTCCATAATTTACATTTCACAAATTTAAAGTTTTGATTAATGAATACGTATTGTAACGAACGCAAGAACGGCCTTGAAGGCAGATGTGCGCGGGTGAATCAGAGGCTGCCGGCAGAAGCAGGTGTGCAGATGTGTCACAGCGTTCCAGACTTTCGGATAAATCTGGAGCCAGGTGCATGACTCACGCGCGCCCGAGGTCAGATGCGTCATGCTTTCATCTGGAATTTCCAGTGAATGCCGAGAAGTTTCTGGAACCTCTCCAGTGAAATATAAATACGTGTCAGCAGGAATCGACAGTTCAGTTCGAATTCGGCATCAGAGTGGCGAGCTCCCAGATAAATAAAGCGCGTGAACATAAATAATAGAAATAAATAAATATATAATCGTTAGTGTTTAAGAGTGATATAAATAAATAAATGTATCGATAATTCGTTAGTGCCTGTATTAATTTGTAATCTGCTTGATAATTCTCGTGTGCTTGTAAATAACAATAATCGTAATAATCCATTGTTGTAAATAAATGTTTGAACCCATGTTTGTCGTATAATTTTAAATAGCCCGAACGTTAAGAACGTAACAGTGGTGTCGGTGTGAGGTTTTGAACCGGGGGCTATATAAAAAAATTATCGAACAAACATTAAAATAAATAAATTATTTAACAAGTGCCGATAAAACGACGGTCAGATAAATAAATTGAAGTGTATAGTGTGGATGCCTTTGACGAGATCTCAAAGCAGCAAAATGGAAGCCCAATTAAGCCAACTTTTGCAACTGATGCAAGTTAGCCAGGACAAGGCGGAAAAAGCACAGGAGGAACTTAAGAAACAGATCCAAGTTGGCCAGGAAGAATTGAAAGACCTTAAGAAAGAGTTGAAAGTTGGACAAGATAAGGCAGAGGAAGCACAGGAAGTACTGAAGGAACAGTTGAGAGCCGCGCAAGAGGATCTTAGAGAAAAACTTGAGGAAAAACTGAGAGTCACTCAGGAAGACCTCAAGGATGAACTTCGGGAAGATATTGAGAGAGCGTTGGCCGGAGTTCGGAGTGACATACTGGAGCTGCAGTCACGAAGTGGCCAAGGCCAACCAGCTCTCTCTGAATCTGCTGGCTGCTCTTCTCCAATTGCAGTGAATCAGCCTACCTTATCGCGAGTTGCTGCCCCTCAGGTTGCTCTGTCCCAAGATACTGCCCCAGTGAGGCCCGCAACATCTGGCTTGCACATGAAACTGCCCTCTTACGATGGGAAAACGCCATGGTCAACATACCTGAAGCAATTTGAAGCCGCAGCCATTGCTAATGGTTGGGGAATGGCAGACAAAGCGACCGCATTGATCCTGACATTGCGAGGGGATGCTCTGAATGTTTTGCAAATGATTCCAGAAAATCAGCAGAGGGACTTCCAGCAATTGGTAAATCGTCTGGAACGGCGTTATGGCAACGGCCATCTTCAGCATGTGCATTGTGCCCAGTTGAAGAACAGAATTCAGAAGTCGGAGGAGACTCTGCAGGAACTGGAAGCCGATGTTGCTCGATTGGTTCGGCTCGCGTATCCATCGGCGCCGGAGGACTTCCTGGAGCAGCTAGCCGTCCAAACATTCGTAGATGGAGTTAAAGACGCCGATACTCAGCAAGCGGTACGTCTGGGGCGCCATAGGACACTGGGAGAGGCCTTAGCCCATGCATTGGAATTAGAAGCGGCAAGGAGTGCTTCCAGAGGACATGGTCGTGTCCGCTGTGTCGCCACGACGGAGATGGCACCTGAATCCATGGAGGACATGTTGCGACGACTTATAAGGCAGGAGACGAGGGAGAAGGGGCCCCGTTGCTGGAGCTGCGGAGAGATGGGTCATCTTAGGGCTCGCTGTCCGAAGAAAGGAGCCCGAGTGTCTGACGAGCCGTCGGAAAACTAATGCGGGTCGACAAGAAAGGGCGAGAGTCGACTCGTGATTGCCATGCCCCGGAGATTCCCATACATGTGTCGTCCGTGCAGCGCCAGCCTGATAGTCTCTTCATTGATGGGAAAATAAATGGAAGAGTTCGGTCTCTGCTGTTGGATACTGGAGCGACGAAGTCCATCGCCAGGTCTGACGTAATACGAGACGAGGGTGAGCTGCTGCCCACCAGGGCACGCCTTCTCACTGCCACGGGAGGCGCAGTGACCACGCATGGGGATATGGATGTGAAATTGAAGATTGGGAATCAAACCCTCAAGCATCGGGTCCTGATTGCTGACATTGCGGACGAGTTCATCCTAGGAATGGATGTCATGAATAAGTGTGGGTTCAGTTTGGACCTGGGACGCGGCGTGTTGCACGTGGGTGGGGAGGAGCTTTCCCTACACCCAAGAGAAGAGATCGCAGTACGAGTGGTATTGGCGGAAGATGTTACTCTGCCTGGACGAACCGAGAGGGTCGTGGATGCATACCTGGATGGCGATCTCCGGGGCAACGTAGTGCGCATGATTGAACCCGATTATGACAAGGAGCTCACTCATGGTATCCTGGTTGGGAAGACGTTGGTAAAGACTGGGCTTAAGGTCCCAGTAAGGATTATGAACGTCAACAGGGAACCAGCAACCGTCAGGAGAGACACAATCCTGGGAAAGTGCACACCGGTCTCCGCCGTTGTGAGAACGATCACTAGTGGCGACGGCCGCAAGGCGAAGGACTGCCCAGAGGCATTAATTAACACCGTGATGTCTACGTGCAAGGGCGTGAGCCAGCAAGAACGGAAGAAGATCGAAGATCTGGTGGCCCGGTACCAAGACGTCTTCGAGTGCGGAGATCATCCCAGCGGCCGTACCGACGTAGTTAAACATAAAATCAATACGGGGGATGCTCAACCGATACGCCAACATCCAAGAAGGTTGCCCCTCGCCAAACGGGAAGAAGCTGAGAAGATTGTCCAAGATATGCGAAACCAAGGGATCATCGAACCGTCCAGCAGCCCGTGGGCCTCCCCTGTGGTTCTTGTCAAGAAGAAGGATGGCTCAACGAGGTTCTGTGTTGACTACCGACAGCTGAACCATGTGACCAAGAAAGACAGCTACCCTCTGCCACGAATTGATGATACCCTGGATACACTCTCCGGTTCTCGATGGTTCTCAACGCTAGACTTGAAGAGCGGTTATTGGCAAGTCGGAATGGAACCCGCGGACAGGGAGAAGACTGCATTTCCTATCGGAACTGGGCTCTGGCAGTTCTCCGTCATGCCGTTCGGTTTGTGCAATGCCCCTGCCACGTTTGAGAGGCTGATGAACACCGTCCTGAAGGGTCTATCTTGGCAGACCTGCCTCATATACTTGGACGACATCATAGTGGTGGGCAAATCGTTCAACGAGCATCTGAAAAACCTGGAGGAAGTGTTCGGTAGATTGCGAGGTGCCAACCTGCGATTGAGTCCAAAGAAGTGCCACATCTTTCAGAAGGAGGTACAGTACCTGGAGCACGTCGTATCCCGCCAGGGAGTAGCAGTAGACCCGAGTAAGGTGAAGGCAGTGCAGGATTGGCCAATCCCGAAGGATAAGCATGAACTGCGAAGCTTCCTGGGCCTCTGTACTTACTACCGACGGTTTGTGCTGGGCTTCGCGAACATCGCAAAACCGTTAACCCGTCTAACGGAAGAGGGACGACAGTTCGAATGGAGTGCTGAGTGCGCGGAGGCCTTCGAGACGCTCAAGACTGCCTTAGCCAGTTCACCTGTACTTTGCTATCCACGTCAGGAAGGCCAGTTTATCCTCGACACTGACGCTAGCAATGTCGGAATAGGTGGTGTTCTGTCTCAGGTCCAAGATGGGCAAGAGAAAGTCCTGGCATATTTCAGCAAGGTCCTGTCCAAACCAGAGCGTAATTATTGCGTAACCAGGAGGGAGCTTCTGGCAGGAGTCAAGTCTGTGGAGCATTTTTATAAATACCTGTATGGCAGAAGATTCTTGCTGAGGACCGACCATGCTGCTCTAAGATGGCTACTGCAGTTCAAGAACCCTGAAGGACAGGTGGCTAGGTGGATCGACCGCCTACAAGAGTACGACTTTGAAATAAATCATCGACCTGGCACAGCCCACCGCAACGCCGATGCGTTATCCAGGAGGCCCTGCCCTGCGGACTGCAGCCACTGTTCGAGACTGGAGAGTCGTGCGGTACCCATCAATCGTACCACTGTACTCGACGACTCGTGGGAGCTAGACGAGTTGCAGAACAGCCAGGAGAACGACCCCGACTTAGGCACAGTTATAGCCTGGAAGCGAGATGGCCGTCGACCTACCTGGCAGGAGGTCTCTGCCACCAACCCAACGGTGAAGACCTATTGGGCGCAATGGGACTCCTTGCAGCTCGACAACAACGTGCTGACTAGAATCTTGGAAGACGAGGACGGTAGGGCAACGAGATCACAATTGATGGTTCCAAGGAGCAGAGTGGCCGAGGGTCTGCGTCACCTGCATGATGGCTCCTCTGGGGGACACTTTGGATTGAAGAAGACGTTGCAGAAGGTCCGAGACCGGTTCTACTGGGCGAGTTGCAAAGATGATGTCCGAGAGTGGTGCCGGAGGTGCGAAGCCTGCGCTACAGGAAACGGACCGGTTGGTAGACGTAGAGCTCCGATGCGGCAGTACAACGTCGGTAGTCCGTTCGAGATAATAGCCATCGACATCGCTGGACCATTCCCCGAAACCGAAGCGGGAAATAAATACATCTTGGTGTGCATGGACTACTTCACCAAGTGGCCTGAAGCATATGCCCTTCCGAATCAAGAAGCCGGTACTGTAGCTGATGTGAGTCCCCCTGGAATTACATTCCGACCAGGGCCGGAATTTCGAGTCTGGACTGTTCCAGAACGTTTGCAAGCTGCTGGGGATACACAAGACCCGGACCACTGCCCTCCATCCTCAATCGGATGGCATGGTGGAAAGGATGAACCGAACCATGGGGAAGCATCTGTCCAAGGTGGTTTCCGAACATCAGCGTGACTGGGACCAGTACATTCACCTGTTCCTAATGGCCTACCGATCGGCAGTACAAGAGACAACCAACCACACCCCAGCCACGGTACTCTTTGGGCGCGAGCTGCGATTGCCATGTGACCTCAAGTTTGGAAGAAAGCCTGGCGAAGAAACGGCCGGCGAGAACTACGTGGGGAACCTGAAGAAGAGGATGGAAGAGATCCACGACGCCGTACGCCGAAACATTCAGGGTGCCAGCGACCGAATGAAGGACCGATATGATGCCCGCGCTGAGGCCAGTGGTTTCCAGCCTGGCGATTTGGTATGGCTTCATAACCCCCAGAGACGTCGTGGCCTCTCCCCCAAGCTCAAAAGAAACTGGGAAGGCCCCTACACTGTAGTTGCTCGACTGAATGACGTGGTATACCGAATCCAGAAACCTCCTCGAGGAAAGTGCAGGGTGGTGCACTTCAATCGGTTGGCCCCATATGCCGGAACGAATGAGGAAGTGGAGGCTGTCACGGAACAACCCCTGAGACGACTAGGGACCGGAGGAACCTCCTTCCAGGAGTTTATGGCCGCTTATGGGGGTACGAAGACTGAGCGATTCGGAGTCACTACAGAGGTGCAGTGTGACCTGTTCGACACCCTGCGGCAGTATTCCCTGGCACACTGCGTCGCCCAGGACCTCCGGATGTCTAGGGGGATCGCCGCTGCCTTCCGGGAGAAGTTTGGCCGGGTAGACCAGCTGCGAGAGCAGGCACCTCAGATTGGCAGAACCTTGCAGCTGAAGGAAGGCAACAGCTCCATTTATTACCTGGTGACGAAAAGGTTGTCTTACGAAAAACCTAGTTACCAGGAGCTCTGGTCTGCTCTTTTGGACCTTAAGGAGCAGATGGTGAAGAACGGCGAAACCCGGCTAGCGATGCCGAAATTAGGATGCGGCCTGGATTCGTTGGACTGGAGGGTCGTACGCAGTATGCTGGAAGTAGTCTTCGACCAGACCGGCATCCAGATCGAGGTCTGCTGTTGCAGCCCGGCGCGAAGCATTGAGCCCACGGTGGACTGCTACTTCTTCAACCAGTCCGTGTGCAAGAAAGGCACCGCCTGTAAATACCGTCATCGAATCCCCACAAGAGCGAGTGACCGGCACCCGACGCAACTCGTTCTGGGACAGAACGACCTAAGGCGGGGGCAGTGTAACGAACGCAAGAACGGCCTTGAAAGCAGATGTGCGCGGGTGAATCAGAGGCTGCCGGCAGAAGCAGGTGTGCAGATGTGTCACAGCGTTCCAGACTTTCGGATAAATCTGGAGCCAGGTGCAGTGCATGACTCACGCGCGCCCGAGGTCAGATGCGTCATGCTTTCATCTGGAATTTCCAATGAATGCCGAGAAGTTTCTGGAACCTCTCCAGTGAAATATAAATACGTGTCAGCAGGAATCGACAGTTCAGTTCGAATTCAGCATCAGAGCGGCGAGCTCCCAGATAAATAAAGCGCGTGAACATAAATAATAGAAATAAATAAATATATAATCGTTAGTGTTTAAGAGTGATATAAATAAATAAATGTATCGATAATTCGTTAGTGCCTGTATTAATTTGTAATCTGCTTGATAATTCTCGTGTGCTTGTAAATAACAATAATCGTAATAATTCATTGTTGTAAATAAATGTTTGAACCCATGTTTGTCGTATAATTTTAAATAGCCCGAACGTTAAGAACGTAACAGTATTAAAAATCTTGTAAAAAGTGCCTTCACGCCATTTTAATATCATTACCGAGATAACGGTTAATACATATGACAGTGGTAAGCTTATCCCTTCATTGAATTGCAATCACATCCAACCCAAGCGCCTAAAAGAGGTTCGCTTATTTTTTGTGCGTGCTGCATTTTCAGCATTAATATTATATCGTATTATTTACAATATTTTAACCTTGCAATAAACAATTTACTGACGTAATACAGATGTTACAACCAATTATGACCTGTTGATTAAATAAACTTAATTGTTTGTTATTATTTTATTTATTTCTCGAAATCAGTGATTTCTGGCGCCCTGTGTTTTTTGACTATTATTAAAAGAGCTTGCAGCCGATCAGCTGATGATAGAAATCTGCGACCTAAGGCCATCGACTTTGAAGCTAGCTAGGCCATTGCGGTGAGTAAGTACATTTCTGAGCTACCGTGGTGTATAAATGATAAGGGGGTTGATCTGCGATTATACTGCCATAGATTATTATTAGTAATCGATCGCAGGTTGGCTTCTTGATTGTTTCAAGAGTTTACTTGCTCGTCGTGTTTACGTGTTTGCGCGTCCTTGCACTAAAAGTTCGAGACCTCCGCGTTATCCTATCGGTGTTTATTACGGAAATTTCCTACTTTCTCGTTTGCCGGCCCGACTGTTTGTATACATACATTTAATGCACCAATCTCTGCTGACTTGGATTATGACGCGTGCTGTGACGTATGCGCCTGTCCTTGCGTCCGCGAAAAAGAACCTAAACTACAATGACCTTCCGCGCTTTCGCTGTAATTTTCGGCGTTTGTTTTACTTTGCCACTTTAGGTTTTTTCGTACTATTACTATTATGTCTTTCCACTTGGGTTTAGCGACTGTACACTTTATAAACTTTAACACTCACTCTGCCTTTAAATGCCACGCTTATTTCGCTCCACGAGTCAGGGCTGCGTGTGACAGCTTGCTGACGTCGTACACGGTTTCAGGACAATCAGGACATAACGGATTAATATTGTAATTATTGAAACTAAGAGAAAGCCTATGAACTGAAAAATTAAATGAAGATTTAATGTGCAAAAACGGTACCGTAAAAACATCAGTACTCCTCGTCGTCCGCAGTGGAACTCTAAGTATGAATCAATGGTCTTCAAAATGCACGGCACTGTGCCGTACACGGCGCACGGCGAAAAGTCGTTTCGTCTGAAAGGGGCCTACGACGGAACTCTGCTAAAAGTTCAAAACAGTCAATTATGTTATTAAAGAGTTTAAGGGCCGATTGTACAAGAGAAGCTTAAGTGTGGTTCGGTCTTGAACCAGCCCTGAACTAAGGAGGTCATAAAAATTGCGTTGTACAACTGCAGCTTAGCGCCGTCATCCGGTTCAAGAGCAGTTTAATTCTGAGCTGCCATCATTGGCGGTTTAAGCCTGAGTTCAAAGAAACATAACCTCATTTCGATTATTGTGTTGTGTTGCGTGCACTAGTACACCCCATTAGCTATATACAAACAGATCAATAAAAAATCCAATTAGAGTAGGCTGTGATATGTGTTATACGTTTGGCAGTAATGAAATGTATTGTCAGTCTATGTCAAATTCGAGATTTGCAGGTTAAGTTTTACGTCAGTCTGTGTCAAACAACAAACAAAACCTAACCTGCAAATCTCGAATTTGACATAGACTGACAATACACTTCAGTACTGCCAAACGTATAACACATATCACAGCCTACCCTAATTAGGTTTTTTATTGATCTGTTGTTACTTTGACATGGATTTTGAAGATTTGCTGGCGGAATTGACTGATGATGAGGACATGTTGGACCTGATTCATATGAATGCAAATTTAAGAGCACCAAAAAATTATCGTCCTCGAGATAATCACTTCGAAATGTGGACTGATTTGAAATTTATGCAGAGATTTCGTTTATCTAAAAATGGGGTGCGTTTTGTACTACAACATATTGCTGATGAAATATCACATCCAACAGAAAGGTAAGTAATATATCCTACGTTCCACAAAATCGGTAGGTACCTATTTCATTAATAAAATTGCATTTTTTAGAAACCACGCTGTATCTGCAGAAACAATGTTATTTGTAACATTGCGATATTATGCTACTGGCTCTTTTTTGCAAGTAATTGGTGACTTTACTGGTATAGACAAGGCAACAGCCATCAGAATTGTCCATAGTGTCAAGAGCTAGAGCTGGATTGCACAAAACCGTCATTCGAATGCCTGAAAGTGAAGAAGAAATGAAGACAAATAGCCTGCAGTTTTATAACATTGCTCGCTTCCCAAAATGTATAGGTGCATTGGATGGCACTCATATAAATATCCCCTCGCCTGGAGGCGAACAAGCAGAGATCTTTAGAAATCGAAAATAGTTCTTTTCATACAATGTGCAAATTGTATGTGATGCAAACACAAAAATACAAAACATTGTCTGTAGATGGCCAGGTTCATCACATGACAGTACAATTTTTAATAATTCAAACCTACGAGCAAAGTGTGAAAATGGCGATTTCCGTAATTATGTACTAGTTGGAGACAGCGGATATGGTATTCGACCGTTTTTGATTACACCTTTGGCAAACCCAGCAACTACAGCTGAGCAGCTTTTTAATGAATCCCAAATAAGAACGAGAAACCCAGTAGAAAGATGCATCGGTATCTGGAAAAAGCGGTTTCCCATTTTGTCATTTGGAGTTCGATGCAAGATTGAAAGAGTCGAGGTAATTATTGTTGCTACAGCTGTATTACATAATATTGCTAAACTTTTAAAAGAAGGAATGCCCCAACTAGAACATGAAGAAGTAGCAGCAATTGAAGCCATTAATATGGAAGTCGATGATGTGCTTCAGGACAATGCAAGAGGAGTTAATAATTCCACAAGATATCAATTAATCCATGAATATTTTAATAATTTGTAACATAATTTTGTAACAATAACATTTAATAAAATAATAATCAGATAATTATTTTAATCAAATAAGAATTACATTTAAACTTCGTACATTAGATGAATCGTAGTCAACCTTTCAAACAACATGTCTTAATTTAAAAATTCGCATATTTTCAGCGTGTACTTCCTTCATGTGCTTAATTTCTACCGATGATTTTAGCTTCATGAGCTGTAGCTCCATCTCATGCTTTTCTTGCATATGTTTCAGCTTCAAATCATGTTCTTTCTCCATTATGCTCTTTCTGGACTCTTCAACAGCAGCTTTCATGGTTGCCTACTGACACACTTTATTGACAGTTGCGTTGTTATTTTTAGCTAAAAAAATATTTTGTTACGTCACCATTTTTATTGAGGGACAACCCCCGATTTTCATGTATTTCTACAACATACTTGTACTTCCAGTTTTACGAATTTGGACCACCTCCAGTCCCTCTCATATAGGTTTTTTCTCTTCACATGCTTTTTTATGTTTTCATATTTCTTCCGGAGCACATTCTGTTGCCGATAAGTTTGACCCACTGTTCCATTAAATTCTTTAACAATAGTGTCCCAGCATTCTGTCTTTTTCTGGTTTGTTTTTGTGTCGGACACTTTACATTCTAGAATGTGTTTATATTTTTTCACCAACTCAACAAGGCGGGTTTCCTCGGTCGACGTGAAATTCGCCAATCGCTTATTCCTGCACTCCGGCACCTCCATTTTGCAATGCCTGCAATGGGCTCCAGCAAATCCAGCCAACACCACACACAATTCAAATCAAAGTCCAGCAAGTAGAAGATCGAGACGCTTCTATTTTCTACAAGTACATAGGTTAGGTAGCAATAATTACATAAATCAATAACAATAACAATCATAATGACTACTTACGAGCACAAAATTAAGATCTGCGCAGTTATTCTTAGAGCAAACGATATTGCCAGTGCTTCGGATTAATACTGCTTTGGCAAAGACGTGCAAAACATTCCCGTAACCACAAAACTTGCATATGTTTACTTGAAATTCGACATCACTTCGACATCAGCTCGCGCCTAAATATTGCCAACCTAATATAATTTTAGCTCGGTTGGAGCTTTACTGAGCGCGCACTAAATTAAGTATGTACAACCGCATGGCTTCTTAAACCGAGGTTCGCAAGAACTTCGGCTCAGCTGAGCGAGTCCTGAACTTCGTCTTGTACAATCGGCCCTAAAGAGCGTACACATATCTATCAATTTTCTTCTTGAGGCAAATGTTTGAAATGTGTTAGAAAAATTGACAAATTTATGCTTCATGTATCTATTAAATCTGTTCTGAATTCTTTCAGTTCGAGTTACGTAAATATTGTACTGAGGATTCCACACGGGCGACGCAAATTCTAATATACTGTGGACCATGGAGCAGTACAACAGTCTCAATGAGGCAATGTGCTAATAATCTATAATATAATTTTCCTTAATGTGTGTTTGTCTGTCTGTGGCACCACATAAAATCTCACGTTCCGGCTTCCCAGATGTTTATATTTGTTTAGGTTTTGTTTTTCTTATCTTAGCGCTCGGCTCGGAGCATGACCTTTCGCGTATCCTATTTCACGTGCGCGTAGCGCGCAATTTGCTTGTTCTAAATAGTTTTCCCCTTAAAATACAATATATTTTCTATATTTTTATGTGTAATAATTTCCTTTTGATAAATACTATTATCATTTGCGCACGATTAAAAATGATAAGCATCAATATGCATAAATGTGCATTCTAATACACATTCTGTCTTGAAAATCCCTACCTAGAATATTAACAATGTTTCAAATTTTACAAATGTACTATAAACATTCCAGTTGGAATAAATGAAATAATGAAATAATGAAATAATGATTTATTTCCACACTTATTTACAGGTAATGAGACATTCTAAAAACTAGGAAATATACCTAACCACAGTTCCCAGTAAAAGTGGTTGGTGATTATAGCAACTGACAGCGCAATGACATGTTTTGAGTTCAGTCCTTTGGAAATGGCTTGATAAGCTTTGACATTCCGGCTCCCCGCAGCGCATGTGGCATCCGGCTTAAAACTAAACACAACAGCTTATGTACAATATTTTCTTATCAGTATAATAATTAGCCATATTCCCTTACCAATGTATTCTTATAGAATAGTTAATATTTATTACACTAAATTATTAAAAAATAAAAGGTTGTTCCAATTGAAAAGCCATTTTTTCAACTTCTTACAGAATAAATTTACATTGCAAGATTCTTTAATTTGTAGTGGTAATTTATTAAAATAGTTAGGGCCTAAATATAGAAAACAGTGTTTAAATTTGAATACATTTACTTTAGGCTTGATAAATACTCTACGATTATTACTACGTGTATTATAATTTATTCTAGTATTACCTCTGTTACCACTTAAAATATAAAATAACCTCAGCGTTTTGAAGACAAAAAGATGTTGAATCGGCAAAATTTTTAATTCCTTGAATAGAGGAAAGGATGAGTCGCGTTTATGTTTTTTTAGAACGATACGAATGAATGTATTTTGGGTTTTTCTTATATTTTCAATAAACGTTTTGTAAGTTCCTCCCCAGCATACAATACCATATTGAATTCTAGAG
Source organism: Agriotes lineatus (assembly GCA_940337035.1). Lineage (NCBI taxonomy): Eukaryota > Metazoa > Arthropoda > Insecta > Coleoptera > Elateridae > Agriotes > Agriotes lineatus. Next base: position 37,046 of record CALNHX010004774.1, read on the forward strand.
TGAATTAGGCCAAAATATAATGTTCGTAATAAGTTGTTATCACAGAAATTTCGTAAGTAGTAGAATTTTCTAATATTGAATTTTAACTGATTATGTAAAACTGATAAATGCTTTTTCCAAGATAAATTTTCGTCTACATAAACCCCTAAATACTTAAAGCTACTTACTTTCTCTAATATTGGACATTGGCACAAATTATTCTGATTACAATCAAATTCATGATACTTTACTGGAGAGTTGTAATCAAAACTATTGTGATCAAAATTTATATAATTTGTTTTTGATGTATTTAAAATCATTTTATTTACAGTACACCAATTTCTTAGAATTCTTAAGTCAGTGCGTAAGTCCAGAAATAAATTTTCAATGTTCTTGTCGGAATATAAAAACGCAATATCGTCTGCAAAAGCAAATACTTCACCTTGAAATTGCTTATTCAATAAGTCATTGATGAAAATTATAAACAAATTAGCAGACAATACTGATCCCTGAGGCACTCCAGCTTTGACTATGAGGGGCGCGCTCAAGAAATTACCTATTCTTACTTGCTGAATGCGGCCGGTAAGAAAGCTCTGAAACCAATGTAATGCAGTGCCCCTTATTCCTATTGATTCTAGTTTTAATAACAGAATGTGATGGTCAACAAAATCAAATGCCTTTTTAAAATCTACAAATAATCCGGTAGTTTTGCAGTTTTTATTCATGCTTTGATATATGAGAGAAACAAAACTAACAAGAGCATCCTCAGTTGATTTCCCTTCCGTAAAACCGAATTGCTTTTTATTTTGGAAATTAATTACTCTTAGATAATTTATCAGCCTAATTTTCATACATTTCTCAAATATTTTAGAAAAAATTGATAAAAGATTAATGGGACGTATATTGTCGATTTTGCAAGAGTTGTGTTTTTTAAAAAGGGGGACGACAATACTTTTCTTAAGCGCCTCAGGGAAAATACCCAGCGAAAAGCTTAAATTGATTATGTGTGATATTATTGGTGCAATATTATGTGCTATCTGTTTAATTAAAATCGTGGTGAAGTTATCATATCCAGTTGATTTCAAATTTTTTAATGACTTAATTATATTCAGTATCTCATCAGGGTCAGTTGGCATTAAGAAAAAAGATTGTAAATTGTTATTAACTAAAGGAGATGTAGAAGTACTGGCATGCGATTCTGGGTTGTCAGTGGAAGTGTGGACGTTGATAAGAAAGCGATTCAATTCATCCGCTACCTGCTGTGGGTCATCGACGCAATTCCCGTTGTCTAATATTATTTTATTTACGTTGTTCGCAGCAGGTTTCCCCGTCAAATTATTTATCACTCTCCATTGTTGCCCAGAATCGCCATTACAGTTATGTATTAACTGAGCGTAATAACTATTTTTCAGAGCATTAATGTCAGCTTTAAGTTTGTTAGCAAACGATTCATAGTATCTCTTTAAAGTTAAGTCGTATGGTCTTCTTTTGTGAATTCGGTAAAGTTTTTGCCTTTTTTTAATTCTATTTAAGATATTATTATTGATCCAGGGGCTTAAGGGTTTAGCTTTACTTATCTTAGTAACTGCTGGCAATTCCCTTACATTTCTTTGTACTATATCATTTAGAGTTTTAAAAAAGGTATCATAACATACATTAACATCTGTTTTACTAAAAACAATATTCCAGTCAACAGTTCGTAAGTTTTGATTGATTAAGTTGAAATTATAGCAAAGTTTGGCTTTCATATTTACATTTTTATTTACATAACTTGAATCAATGAACGTTAACCCTAATATGCAATGGTCGGTAATATTTAAATCAAAAACAGCACTTTTAAAATTATCGCTATTTCGAAATTTAATAAAAATATGGTCTACACAGGTAGAAGATGTTTCGGTTATCCTAGTTGCAACATTAACGAGTGAAATAAAGCTATTATTATTCATCAGATTCATATATTTTTGTGCATCTGGGGTACTTTTCAAAATATCTACATTAATGTCACCAATGTACACAGTGTTCAGTTTGAAATGATTTAGTTTTTCTCCAAGCTCTTCAATAAATGCATTTGAGGAAAATTGATGCATCCTATAAACTGAAAATAAATTAAATTTAAATCTATTAGTTTTTAGCTCTAATAAAAGGCAGTCTGCAGTTTCCATGCTAAAATCTAACTGGATACAATCTATAATATCGGAAACAAAACAAACAACGCCTCCTGCACGATAATTATCATTGCAGTTACCTAGAGCCTTATAACCCGGAATTTTATAGAAGTGCAATTCTTCGGTATTTATCCATACTTCACTTAATACAATTATAACAGGTTTTATTGCAATATTATTTATTTCTGCCAAAAATGAATTAAAATTCTTTCTCATGCTTCTAATGTTTGCATAAATAAAAGAAATATATTTGGTTCCTACAGGAGAGAAAAAATCGTTATCCAAGCTCCTATAAATTAAACATTGATCTTCATTAGTTTCCATTAAAAAAAAAATAATACTATAGCCTACATTATCTTAACACTTAGAAAACTTGTTAGAATTGAAAGTAGGGAAATAAAATAACAATCCAAACATCACTCACTGTTCTGTATGTTTAATTGGTCCTACTGTAACTTGGATAGGTCTGTCAAACAACTGATCCTGTGACATCTCTCCCCGTCATTTCTTCTGGCGTAGAACTTGCCGTCTCGGAACCAAACATATTTGAAGTCCTTCTCCTTGCATGCTTCTTTCAGTCGCGCTAAGAATACTTTATTGTCCGGCGACAGATGTTCGCTTAAGTACACTTTGTTCTTAGGGAAGGTACGGTTGACCTCGTCAGCAGTCAGAGTCCTCTTCTTCTTAAAGCTCGAGATCCAGGCATCTCGTTGAATTTTAGTCTGAAATTGTACAATGAGCGAGGGGGCTCGGTCCTTCCTATACGACGGTATACGGTGGGCTGCCATCACCTGGGATTCCTGCAGCTCCTGCCCAATTGCTTTCCCGACGTCCTTGACTAGGCTGGTCGTATCTTCCTTCGGTGACTCAGGAATTCCACTGATTTCCAGGTTTGTCCTTCTGGAGTATTGTTCCAGAGCCCTGACCTTATCCTGGAGATTGGCGACGGATTCATTAAGTTTTTTGTTTTCATTCCGCAGCGATTCGTTTTCTTTTTTTATTTCACTATACTCCTTCCGCATATCCTCCATGAGTTTGTTAGATTTATCAACGGAATCGGAGAGGAATTGAACAGATTCCCTGAACTCCTGCATCTGGGTCGAGTAAGATTTCAATTCATTGAACATCTCTCCTTTCAGTGCATCCAGAGCAGAAATAAAAAATTCTTTGGAAATCCCCGTGGTCATGGATTTGCTACTGCTCACTGAGGCGGTATCTTTTTTCGTAGCACACGATTCGCATTTCCAATCTTTACCTACGGTTCTTGTTTTAACACCCTCAGGCTTAACGCATTTGACGTGAAATACATTTTCACACATGCCGGTACACTTGACTGATGATTTTCCATCTTCACAGAGTTCACCACAGACACCACAGCTCGCCGGCATAATATTACGTATTAGTTAGATTTTCAACGGAAGAAACAGGATCGTGCACGTGTGGAACACACTACACAAGGCGTATTGAACGTTTAGCGGAGCGATAAGCGGAGCGGTCTTACCTGCTCGACTATCGGAACTGAACTCCAATGTATAATACAATAGAATACAATAGAAAGAGGATCGAGTTGCTAGAGTGGTTAAAAGTACATTTAGTGTTTAATGACAAGGTAAAACTTTATTTTATTAATAGAACTTAATTTAAAAAATACGAAAACATTTGGAATTAGTTACAAGATTAAAAATAACTTATAGAAACTGGCATTAATATTTCAATACAGGCCGCATGCAAGGAATTGCCACATGTTTGTTTAATTTGAATTAAACACACATAAATTTTAATAACAAAATTTACGAAATCCAGTCAGAAGTTCTAAATGTAATTCTGATTTCATAAACAAGCAGTTTTAATCTCCAGTTTTGCTTCATAATTTCGCCAGTTTAATTTAGATCTGTTTAATGTTGAATTAAACAGGCAAATTTCAGTTCACATTTACTAAATATTAAAAAACCAATACTGTTTCGCAAGCATCGAGTTTAAAGACCGGAGCAAACCTGCAACTTGGCATTTCACGCCGTAAGCGACCTACTAAACCCAAGTTCACCGCTCTGGCTTGCAAACGCACACGGAAATACAATCAGCTTACAGTGCTGAATTGCTATTTCGTACCTTTAAACGCGCTCCAGTAATCTACACAATAATTGAACTTTGTTTTGTGACTTAGCTATGTTATTTTGTTTTGTATAAATAGACCATTTATTTTTATAATAAAATCAATCTGCATCTAATGTCTGATTCATTCATTACGTTGCTACCCTGCTACTAAGCCATAATATCATTGCGACGTGAGGCTGCGACCCCAAGGTAGTTTACTGTCGTCCCTTTAAGTGCCATTGACTACATTGGCTTAAAACATAAATGCAGTCTCATTTATGTGCTTAAAATTAGGGATAGAACCAGCGCAAAGCAACGGAAACCTGATCAGCCTCCAGGCAATTCTGTTGATGTTTAAACTGGAAGAATGTAGTTGTAGCATCTAGATTTGATCCAATTTCCATATTGTTGGAAGGAAATACCTAAGCAGGCAACCACAGGGCGACACATCTGCTGTTACAGGCTTTAGCTACATATTGAGATCGTTGACTTAGTCGAGGGCTGCTTGCAGCATGTAGGGGGCAACTAACTTTCGAAAAATAGCTTGTTCTAGTAACAAGTTGTTTTACAAGTATTTTTTATGATCATTCTTTCCACACACCGTTTATATCAGTGCTTCGTAATTATCAATAATAGAGCCAATTTTAAGTTATGTAAGAAGTTTACTTCTATCATTTCTTTTGGCTTTTTCATTTGAAAACTGCTGAATAAAATAAAAATACAGTAGCTTGAATATCGTGATTTAATGAAACTAATTATTTACAAAATAAATATGCCAAGTTGAGTTTTTCATAAATATACAACACTGTCAAAAGGATACAATTTTATCATTCAAATATATTTTAAAAATAAAAGTAGGTAGTAAGTATAATGGCAAAACAAAAATATAAATTGTCACAGTTGTGATATTAAGCTTAATAAAGTAGTTTTACATTTTTTGTTGAAAACTTAGTATTCGTACCACCAATGCTTAAATAGAAATTTCAGAAGAATGAACTAAATTATAAAACCTATCGTTCATTTAAATTTCCGAAAACGTTTAAAAATTCTCCACTTTGGTCTTGTAATTTTCAGTTACACATGTACTTATATAAATACTCATACGTAAGACTACGTATCACATAAAAAAGTCGTGATGTTCGAACTTAATTTTAAATGCTAAACTAAGAATCTACTACAATTACTAATATTTGGCAACATAACGACTAGCAGTCATTAAACATAAGGGGCTATATTAAATAGATTTGTATTTACAGAATATAAAAGATTTTTTATATATATGCGAAATCTAACTATTACAATATAAAATAAATATAACACAATATGTCAATAGGCAAATTGCTTCTAGAACCATAATAGTAAATCATAAAATTATTCCTAATACTCCCCCATACTAAATATAGGAATATGAATATCTTACATGAAAATTGCTACAAAAATGTTTGTTTATACAGAGGAGAATTCAATCTTATTTGAGCATATGTAGCCGTTCATGTTGTTGATATAATATTTTTCTCGATATTCGTATATACAGGTGATTCTTGACTAACAGAAACTGGCATATCCACATGATAGGATATCCCATATGGCCGCAAATGGTAAATTAAATATTCTAGTACGTACATTTGATTAGGACTAACGTAATGAAATGACACAGCGTTGTCGGAACAGCAGTCCATACCCTATTGAATATTTTCATTATCATAAACCAAGAAATTTAAAACAAATTTTTAAAAAATAATTACCTCTTTGCTGTTGTAGTAAATATATTTCCAGTACCAGAAATCCTTAGAAACGTGGCCTGGAATGAGATGGTGTTCAGGAACAAAAGGAAAAAACCGACCCCTCCCTAATGAATCGCGGGAATCTCCTGCCGTCACATGAACTGCTTCCATACATTTACCCATTTCAACATCCTCATTGCCATCGTTTGATGAGGTACATAGCGTTGCATTTGGTAAGCCAACCTAAAAGTAACATTTTATAATTGAAGCTTGATGTATACATCAATTTCAAAATTAAATAACATATAAATTATCAATTCGTTAAACTAATTAGTTAAAACATTTTACCTCTACAAATCTTTTCAGTGCTTCTCGACTTAACACATATCCAGCTCCTCCACTCATATAGCCCTGTTTGACGAATGGTTTAAACCGACAACCAAAGTACACTGCTTCCGAGGGATTATGGGCCATTAGCATGAAACGTAAATTTTCTAATATCACATACCTAAAATTGGGGAGTTTTATATATTACTTCATTCCAAGCGTGAATAAAGCAGTAACGAATGACCTAAAGCATGCACGGAAAAATAAGATACTTACGTATCATCATCTGCTTTTAAAAACCAATCCACTTTGTCCGCATAGTGCTTGTACACATATTTGAAGGCCTCCTTGGTTTTCCCCCATAAATTATCACGACCTTCTTTTACTGGTAATGCTATAGCTGGCAACGTTGTATCTGAAAATTAAATATTTATTCACGTATTTTCGCCATAGCTTTGATGTGCGCTGTCGTACATATTTTCATAATTTTAATTAATAAAACCAAATTTTTGATGAAGGATTTTATACAATAAAATAGTTGTAACGCAGTATTTCATCTTATATGCAAAAACTGAATACTAATATATGTAGTACACATAATAAACTATCATATTGTAATAGCCGAATTATTATATTTTAGATTAAATATAAAATAAAGAATTAATTAATTAATTTTCCAAAATAAATATGAATAAAATAATTGTATTACACAAAAAGCGATAGCAATAAAATAAACAAAATAACAAACTTTAGAAAGAAAATTCTCATGCTAAAACGCCAAAAATAGCTAATAGTAATCAAACGATTGCAAATTTTGAAACTCAAAATATTTAAAGAACAAACTAACATCTAAAACGATGCCTAGTTTTGAAAACAAATATTTATTTACAACCACCATAACAAAGTAAATATCAAAAGAAATTAATTATCTATTAACTAAAACGTAAATTAATAGATTCTTTTACATTACAGTTCAGTTGAATATTGCAACATCTATTAAAATATTATAAAAAATTTACCAAAAAAAAAAAAATTATTTGCCAAGTATCCCTTACCCAGGCATGTCAAACATGCGGCCCTTTGCAAGCACACTTGCAACCCGCACAAAGGACACTGTAGCTGTTAATTGAAATAATTTAGATAATTCTGCAATAATTTTTATTAAATGACTTCAATTAATCGTCTTGTGCGGCTCTCATGACAACACAAATATACCCATATAGCCCTCGGGGGACCCTTAGTTTGACATGCCAGCTTTACCCAACAAAGAGTATTATTAGTATTGCGATTATTTATAGATATATATCGATAACGATATCTATTTGATTCGGTAAACATCGATATATTTTTTAAATATTGACAAATATAACTATATAATAGATAAATAAACATTGATAAACATCGATGAGTACATCAACATTATTTTTGATATCAACTTTCACATATTTTAATTTTTCATAGCTATAACAGGTTCCTCTTACCTGCGTTATATTAATTTTTAGATAAAAAATATCGACATATTCATACCTTCTTCGGAACTCATGAACAACAGCACGTTACACCGCTTTCCCCAAGTGCTTTTAACGTGCCTTGCCCTTCTCTCATGATTTTTGGGGCCCGTCATAACCCAACAGAGGATTCGGATTTGCTGGGCCAATTGATCAGCAACAGTGGAATCCTCCATACGATGAAATATTTCATCCTTGCTGTGGGTGCCTGGATCACGTAATGGTCCTGATACTCCCTCCATCTGGCTGCTTGTGTGCGGATCACTCAATTGCAACCACAAGTACTCGGGAGGTGACAGAATTAAATAGGCTATCGTGAACCCAGTCAGCATGCCTACTGTCAAGGCGACGATAAAATGTTTGCTCATACTGGACCTGGAAAGAATGCACCAGGTACTACAGCAAGATCGATGTAGTTGATTTGTAGGTATAACTCGAATTTTTTGTGCAGTCACTGCAATGGTGTTAAAAATACTTTAAGATTTAAAACAACTTTAGTAATGCTATATAAACTCTTCAGTGTTCCTATGTTTACTATTAATTCTTTAATGATTTCATATCGAAATATGATGTGACCTAAACAAGTTTTAGGAGATTCAAAGAAAAATTTCAAAAATGTCACGTATTAATATTAGACAAATTTTTTATTTGCTTAAATACTGTTTTTATTATTACATAGTCCTCAACAATAGGAAATACAAAATATGAACTTAAAGATTGAAATTTGCTACCTCAGCAGCATAATCTACTCAAAACAATGAGTTTTTCTATTATTCTTCTTCGTGTTGAAGCTCGTTTACGACACAATTTTGAACCAAAGAGGCTTTCTAATTTATTTTGATCTAAAGAACCCGTCCCTAGAATAGTGCCGTTCAATTCTGAAATACCCTGCATATAGATAGATTCCAAAATCGGTGGGGACAGGTCCGTATTTAGGAAGTGTGCACAAGAATGATTAGAATTGTGAAAAAAATTTATATCAAGATAAAAATGAAGGAAGTAATAAAGTTAATAACAGATCTCTCAAAAGAAATCAAAGAAATGAGGAATGGCATTAAGGAATACAGAGAAAAGATACAAATCATTCGAATAGAGAATCAAAAAGTAGAAATGAAAACTAAAAAATGTACAGAAATAAAAGAAAACCTATACATAACTGAAGTAGATAATGTTGAGCAAAAAACCAAAATCATAAACAAAAACAGAGTGAGACATTTAAAAAGGAAACTATATAAAAGTAGCTTGCCAAGGAGAGATTAATACAAACATTAGCAAATGAAGAAAAAGAGGTTTTAGTAGGATATCAAAAGATGATTGTGGACGGCGGGAAATTTGTGAGGAATAGTAAGAATAACGAAATGGAAAAGGCCAAGAAATTAGTAATTTATTATACAAGACGATAAAGTTAAATTTTATCCACGAGTGAATCGTTTAACGTCGAGACGCAGTCGAGACGTTAATGATTCAAGAGTGGATAGAAATAACTTTATCGTCGTGTATAATACAATATTTTTTTCTATAGCAAGAACTTTAACAATTTCAAAAGAAAATAATGACAGTTAATCACATTTCAAAATGTCAGTAGCTAGATTGGGTTGCTACGATAATACGAAGCTGTCATATTTAATTTAAACAAAAGTTAGAAAATTAAATTACTTTATCTATCCTTGATGTTAAAGTGCTACTTTATCTACCCTTGCTGTTAAAGTAAAACTTGACCTTTTGTTTTCAGTTGATAAAAGCACACTTTAACATGTGCTATAGAAAAAATAAAATAACTTTCAAAAGTTGGATAAAAGTAGCCTCAGCTGCTGGAAAGGAAGGGAATACAGAAACAAGGCAAACTAAAGTTACAAATAATGAAAAAATATGTGGAATTTTGGAACATGGAATAGTTTTATAAGGGGTATAAACCGCAAAGAAATTGAATTGGTTCGGATATCTAGTGATAATCAAAATAAAAAAGAAAAGCAATGAAATAGCAGAACTAGAAAACGGAAATATTTTGATATACAGTGGAGTAACGATAAAGAAAAGAGCTGAAGCCAGAGTACATTGTATAATTCACAAGAAGATAACAAATAAAATACAAAAATGCGAAAGCTGCTCAGAACAAATTTTGAAGGTAAACATGAAAGAGCAAGAGGGAAAGAAATGGATGATAATTATAGTATATGAGCCTAAAGAAAATGAAAAATTAGAAACCAAAGATATCTTCTGCGATGATTTGACAAAAAGTTACAGAAAGCTGTACGAATAATATTTTGTAGCAGGAGACTTCAACAGCAGAGTAGGAAAACAGGACGCAGAATACAATAGAACCATAGGTAAACATGGAGAGGCTATAAAAAATAATAACAGAAAGAGGATGCTTAATTACTGTCAGTTGCATAGCTTCATTATCAGAGGTTGAGCTGCATACACAAGAAAAGTCTATAATAGATTATATATTGATACACAAAGAAAAGAAATGTAATTACAGACGTTAAAGTTAGAAGAGGACCAGAAATAGGTAGTGACCACTATCTCTTAGTGGCGAAAATAAAAGAAAAAATAATACTCGAATAATGAAATAAAACACAAGGAAAAAACAGAACATACAAACTGACTAATATAAAAATAACTAGAGAATATGCAAAAGAAATAAACAAACAAACTGAAATGAGAATTAAAAATATCGAAACTATACATTAAGTATGGGGTCTGTTTAAGAGTATAGTACTGAAAGCACCATAAAAGATATGTGGAATATGCAAAACTAACAAAAAACAACAGAAGAAAGCAAACAGTCTGGTGGTCAAGTGACCTAAGAGAAAATATAAAAGTTAAGAAAAGGATATGGAAAAACCATTTGCCAAACAAAACAAAAGAAATGGTAGGTTCTTCTGGGTTATGTCATGGTAATTGATTTAAACTTGACTCTAAAGTCTTTAGAAAACTTCTGAAGAAGCCGATAGCATGAGCAGTAAAACGTCAAGTTTAAATCGACGACCATGGCATAACCCAGAAGAACCTACTATTATGGATAACGGCCGTGAAAGCCTGCATTCAACTATCAAACCTAAGAAAGCTTGTTAAAAATCTAGTATCAGGCACAAAAAGTGAATCATGGAAACATTTCAAAGAAACAATGGGGAAAGATAATAGAAGCAATCAAAAACTATTCTACACAGTACCTACTGAAAAATCTTAGAAAAGAAAAAGCAAGTACAACGATAGGAATTAAAAGTATCAGAAGAGCTATTAACAGATGAAGAAAGAACAATGGAATAATGGAAAGAATATTTGTGTAATCTATTAAATGAAGGGCAGAACGCCTAGACTAATTTGATGAAAAACAAGGCAGAGTCGGAAGAAATTACTCAACAATTATAAAAAATAATCCAATGAATGAAATCAGGAAAAACGCCTGAAAAAGATAAAATAACAACCAACATGATAAAAAGATTAGGACAGAAGGGAAAGAAATTGCTATTGAAGGTCTTCAATAAAATATGGAAGGACGACCCATACCCCCAGATTGGGAAATCAGAGTTACAGAAGGATAAAGTGACTGAATATACGAGCAGATTCTACACAATATGTTGAAAGAAAATAGAGAACTGATATTATCAGAGGCACAAAGTGGTTTTCGAAAAGGACGAAGTATACAAGATCACATTTTTATGAACTAACAAATAATAGAAAGAAATAAATAAAAAACGTATTTGGCTTTTATAGATTTGGAGAAAGCATTCGACAAAGTACCTAGGGGCTGACAAAAAATGAATTAGAAATATACAAAGACTGTACAAGACCACCTGCAATTATGTGATAAGTAAAAACATGAAGTGAGATTTTTTTTTAACAATGGATGGACTCAAGGTGGAGGTATAATACCCATATTGTTCACAATATTTATGGATGAAATTATCAAGGAATGTAGTAAAAGAGTCAACAAGCTATTTGTGGGTTATGGAAACTTAGAAAGAGTACAAATATCAGAGTGCACATTTGCACACGATTTATATATTAATATATGAATAAAATAGTAACTAAGGTAATGACAATAATAGACGACCTGCAAAACATTAACATCTAACTGGGAATTAACAAAATAGAACATGTTCATGAGTTCCAGTATTTGAGAATTATAATTTAAGATATTGGTATCAAGAAATAGAAATTATTAAGAGGCAAAAAGGCAATTAAATGTTTTTATGCACTGAGTAAATGTTTCATAAATAAAAAAGAAATCGCTAAGAAGACGAAGATAAGTGTATTTAGATCTACCTATATTGAAATGACTGCCTTTTAATTTATAAAGGTTATTTTAAATTAGAAAATTAACAATAGGGCAAAACACCACTTTTTTTACTGTGCTACTTTGCCTGTCAGTAATTTTTAGGCTAATTAAAAATGAATTAATTACTATTCAAATAAAATCGTTAATTGCCCCTCTTTCTATTTCATTGAACTGCAATACTTTCTAGGCTAGCTCACGGCAAAACACAAAAACTCCTCTCAGGTGAGTTCAGAATTTTAGTATATTCATAAATTAGTAGTTCATATGCGCGATTCTAGTTCATATTATTCGCAACCTCTTAAATTGACATTTAACACAGAACGTTGTAAATGCAAACCAGCGTTTATTTGAATAGTTTAACTCGTGAAATGAAACAAGGAAACCTCAGGTAAATTGATTTAATTATCGCGCTTGGCAACAAACCGCCACGAATTTGTTTATAGGTGTGACGTAGATAGACGCCAAATGCTTTTGTTTCACTTGCTTGACAATCCGCCAATTTTGCAAAATCTGATGATGCCTTGCTGATTATGAAAATTACGGCGTAGCTGCACTCTCGAATATGGAATGTACTCCTTTCCCGACTTCTGACACTCAAATTACAGGCCGCTGCTACCTTTTTAAATTAGCTGTACTTTGCTCGAAGACTGGTCGTAGGGTGACGCCGTGTGATTTGTGTCGAGCAAAAGTTATACTTTATGTGGCATCGCTAGACAGTTAACCTCCCGAGCTTGCGCGGCACATAAGTTTCTTCAAACGTTTATAACAAATTATTTACAACATAGTGAACAAAATCCGAAAAAATTACTCTATCTCGTCAGCAGAGATAATAACTTTATCTGTCGCTGATGAGCGGTAAATAAAGTGTTAAGATGCCATGGCAATGAAGTGACAGTTTAGCATCATCAATCAAGCAGTATAATGTCACATTTTACTGACGTTTGAAGAAAAATGTATTTTTTGCATGCTCACCTTTAAAGTTGGCAATACATATATTAATCAATGTCATAACAAAGGCATAATTGCATATCGAACACATAAGAACAGCATCTAAGGCATAATGACCGTATTAAATCCATAAAGAAATTTTTTCCACGATCGGTAGCAGAACTTTCTAGGTTACAAAAATTGTGACAGAAATAACACATTTTCTTCCTAGGATGATAATTTGAATATTATCTCTCTTGCGAGTTTCATTATAAACAATATCAGAAATGTATGCTGTTATAGCAACGTAAATACAATTCAAAGGCTGCTAAATATTGCAGTATAATTTCGGTTGACTGTAAGGCTTATGAAAATACTTGTTTCTTGTCTTTCTACTCCAGGTTGTGGAATAAATAATATTTACAAACTTACACCTTGGGAAAAATCATTTTCTCTCCCTTGCTGTATTGTACTGCTCATGATAAGCATCATCAGTCATGATTAGGTTGATATTGTTTGTCAAATAGTATATTATTACTTTACAAAGGATGTAGGTAAGATTTACACTACCGAGAATCGTTTCATGCCTGAGTGAGCGAAGCTACATTCCCCAAATCTGACAGTGTAAGGATCACTTGCAAACAAGGTAGTGAAAAAAAAAAAAAAATCCGTCAAGAATTCATATTGTGCTGCAAACGTTCAATTACTTCAAAATGTGTATTATTTTGTTTGTTGTGGTCTTGCAAAAAGTCTTGTATGTAATACGTGTGTAAATGCGCTTTATGGCTTGAGTTTGAATGTTTCAGGACAACGTGTAGCATGGTCCTGAAAAAACTAACCGAATAACTTTTACACACTAAATACATAACTATTTTGTTATTAACTCTCACAATAACACAGACGTCTGTTTAGCAGATACAATCAAACGGACCGTATCTACAAATAGTCGACAAATAGGTAAATATTATTATATTACAGTAGGTAGCGACTTCTAATGTACTTTATGTAATTGTTTTGAGAATTACTAAACACAAAGTTCCCTTGCGTACAATGACTTGTTTCACTCACTTATAATATACTGTACTACTACGTATTTAATTACCTACCTAACACAGAGCATGTTCCATTTTAACATGTTTGCATTATCACTACTTTTGTGTCTATTGAATGCTTAAAAAATAGCTCTAGTGTGTTCCACTGACAACGATAAGCTCGAATAGCTTTATTATTCAAATTAATTAACTGTATGGAAACGGTACTACCACACACATTCTTTGGGACAGTTAGTATTCAAATGCTTTAAAACTATTTTACTTCAATGAGATAAGATATGACAGGCGCCTTGAAGTGCACTGAAGGAAAATTGCAAATGCCGTTTAATACCTCATACATTTATTTATAACAGAGAAAAGATTAAATATCTGTATACTTGTACTAACGCATTTTTTTCACTATTAAGAAATTTTTAGTAAATGATAATATAAACAATATCTACTAACAACAATTAAAAATGTATAAACAAAGTTTTACAATACAAGGTAATTGTTAATGTATGAATTATACATCATCACTAATGTGAAAAACTAAGCAAAGAATGGGGGGTTTAGATACAAAATTTGCATCTGTCTTTAGAGTTTCTCGATGAATGCAAGGGCGGTTTGCAAACTACATAACCGACTTTTTAAATTTTAACACCAAGTTCTTCAGTAATCATATTTAATTCTCGTTACGATACGATTGTTTCAGTAAAAAGAGATGTCAGAAAATCCATAAGCATGTAAAATGCTAATTACGGTAGTACGTATGTATTAATCAAAATCATGTATGGTTCAGCAAGCTCTATTTGTAGATAAAAAATACAACAAAGTTATAATTTGAAAAGGAAAGAAACACGAAAGAATTTAACAAAATGATAGAAAGGGAAATCGAATCCGCCGCCGAATAATTACAAAGGGAGTCATTACAGATGATGTAGTATAATATGGAGGAAATAATGATCAACTCTGCCAAGAAAACCTGTGGTGTATTAAAATGTAAAAACAAAACGATTTGTAGGATAAAAATATAAGAAGTAAAATTAAAATAAAAAAAGAACTGTGGAAAAACTACTGGACGCTAGGAATACAAATCACAAAGAAAAATAATTAAAATGAGAGCCACAATAACGAAAAAGAGAAGTTGGGAAGAGTTTACAAGAAAAGCAAAAAGATTTCAGAAGTGAAATAAAAGACAACAGCTAAAGAGGAAATAATGAAAAGATGGCATTATTACTTCATGGAATTGTTAGATGGGCACAAAGAAGAGAGAAATAAACTGAACTATGGAAAAAGTAGTTAATACAAGAAAAAGCTTGAAAAATGGAAAGGCCACAGGAAATGCACAAATCGATACTAGAGATTTGTAGAACAAGAACTATGCGAACATTCTACTGAACGTACATCAATTTGTTCAAGAAAATTAACAACGAAGGGTGTTAGACAAGGCTTAATAATGAGTGCACTATTGTTTATACAGGGTGAGGCAATACAATGTTATAGTTTTTAGAGCTTAATTGCGCATGGTGGAAAAGAATTGTAGGGGAAGGGTTTGTCGGTACGCAATCGTGGAAGCATGCAATTTCTTCTCCCTAGTGAATGAAATACAGTATGGATAACTGATCAATATCAGAGCCGGTTTTTGTAGTAACAGCGTTTATTGGGTATAAATCAGTAACCAAAGTGCAGAGAAGATTTAGACGCCATTTTAATATTCCACTAGATGGTAGAATTTCCGTACGCAACATTATTCTGCAGTGAGTAGAGAACTATAAGGATATAGGTAATGTAGAAGACTAATTTGCTGGTGGGGCACAGTCAATAAGCACACAGGAGAAGACTAGAAGAGTAAGGAGAGCCGTTCAGCAAAGTCCAACTTGCTCGGCTAAGCGTCAAGCGATTGCATTAGACATATCTATCAAGAGTCTATGCCGCATTTTACACATTTTACAAATGGTCCTAAAATTCCACCCCTAAAAATTTTTCTGCCAGATTGCAAGAATGCATTCGCTATAGGGTGGCCACTTAAAAGATGTTAGTTTCAAAAAGTAGTATTACACAAGGATCAATGGCATTATACCAACATTTTTTCTCTATACTGTAATGATAATAATAATATTGTTGTTAATAGTGACTACGTTTGTAAGAATATTAAAATTGAAATAAATAAAAAAGTGTCACAAATATTACCATACAATTTTATTTTAAATTACTGCCTACTCTCGGGCTAATTAAAAATTATGCTCTGTTTAATTAATTGCAATAATAACGGTATTTTATTCATTGGCAACTAATTTAAATTAATGCACCGGCTAGCTATTTGAGACTCCATTATCAGGAGTGGTTGGGTTGTAACACCGTACTTATACATTTCCCTATAGTAGGGCAAATGCTCAATTTCAACGAGTGACAGTTAACCTCAAATACTGAATATAAACAGAGCTGTTCGAACACACAAAACTCCAACGTAATTTGAACACAAATCGTCCAACAATTAATAAATTCACCTCAGGTAAATAATAACAATGCAATTTAACTAATCTAGTTGTTTGGCTAACCTGTCTTTGTTTTCTTTCACGTCATAGGGCACGCCAACTGGCATCCGTTTCTTGCCTGCTTACAAAAGCCATTTCCGGTTTATGCATAAAAAGAGACACCAACCACCGACCACAAACATTGAAAATAAGCTGAACGCAACCCTGCCGATACTGTTTTATTCAATTACTAACCTCTGTTAATTACATTACAGTTCTTGCTAATCGTGTCTTATTTAATTATTTATCAGTGTTTACTGCAACTTATTGTTGCAATAAATAGAATACCAATTTTGGGTATATTTGAATCTTTCTGTGGTTTTCGTATGTTAGCAATGCAACCAGAATTGCTGTAAGCATCATACCATTACAATACGTGTTTTATTTCTAGTCAACCCCAATCTCCTATAATAACATCTAAAAACTGTTACATTCTATTGCCCCACCCTGTACTAATGACAGACAACATATCTAGAGATTATGACGGAAAACTAAAAGGATCAAGATTGGAATAAACTACAATTTATTGCGGTAGCAGAATTTTTATTTGCTGATGATCGTATTTTAGTTACGGACAACCAAGAAACTTTACAAAGAAATCTCAATGTGTATTTGGAAATGGCTATTTTTGTATCTAGAATGCAAAATGCTACTTTTGCGTTTAAGAATGGGTTATTTTAAAATACCCATTCGAGAACGCAAAAGCATTTCGCATGCGAGATGCAAACAATGATTTTTTGAAAACTGCAATAAAACTATGAGAATAAAAAAAAATTAATTTATGTTTGAACCACGGCCTGCTGAATTGTTTGACAAACGTCAAAGTGACGTATAAATTTAACTCACTGCAATATCGGCACTTTCAATTTACATGTAGTACAACATAAATTATAATCATGTTTATAATAGTTGTTAGTATCTACTGACATTTTAAATTACTTAATAAAAAAACTAATGTTAATTAATAAAATCACAAATAAGTTCCCAAAAAATGACAAATTTTTTGACATTTCTTTTATGTTCTAGAACGCAAAAGAGTTTTGCATTCTAGAACATAAAAGTATTTCGCAGTTAAGTGACAAAAAAGAATCACTTTGCTTACTGAGAATTTAATGAAAAGATCATCATTTGATGACAGTTTTCGAAAAAATAAATTACAACTTAAGAGGTTTGAAAATAAACATTAAAAACGCTGAAGTACTGGTGTCAAATCAACAAAAAAAATTAATCTCAACCGGACTACTTTTAATTTAAACGAAATTCACAGCAAATATACTTCTCAAGTATCCAAATACAGAAATATTTTTTATATTTTTGTGACCCCGTTTTTGAGAATCAATTTTTGAAATTTCAAAAATAACTCGATTTTTTCATCCGCATTATGATCTTTATTGCTTAATAGTTTTTCTTCTAGCGGTTCTACAGACCTTTACTTGGGCTCACTTTTTATGTCTTTTTATGGGTTTTAATTTGATCTACGGCTTGGCACAAATACAAAAAAATCACTCAAAAAACATTTTTTAAACTTTTTTTGGATAGTCTTGAAAATTTTTAAAAACATGATATTCAACCATTCATTAGCCACCTACATTTTCTGAAAATTCCAAAGTGAGATCACTATGGGATCATACGTTATAATGAGCAATTTACGCTTGTGACGAGTACTTTGCCACTGATTTGGTTAATATAATTTTATAAATATATTTGTTTTTCTTTAAATTTCATGACAAAATAATAACAATAAACTTAAACCAACTCAAAGGCTATTACAATTATTTTTTTAAATGTTATTAATAAAAATAATATTTAAATAGAATTGGTTTTAAATTGAAAATTGGAAGAAATATAATTTTCTTTACCTCATAATTGACATAACAGTGTTTCACTTATATAGGTAACTCAAGTAAAAGTAATAAATGAAATTCAATTGAATACAATTTAATAAAATTTCGGAGGCTCTTATAGCCATTGTCATTAAGTAACAAACAACTTCCAGGATTGGACCGTGTCATTCCTCTTTAGCAGAAAGATTCACGAAGCCATTGAGATTTACAAGCACCCTAATAATCTCAATCGGGACGAAGGCTTTCCCCTTCCTTCTATGTGGAAAGTGCTAATTCCTAAGCCCCGCCCACCGTCACTCAATGACGTCACTTGCCTATAAAACCTCACTTTTCTCCTTCCGGCTTCCGATCGTTAGAAGAGTTTCGCCTCTAGCGTGGTTTACAAGTTGAGTAACCATGCTCTTTTGCTTTTCCTCCTGATGAAGCCCCTTACGAAAGTGGGCGCAATGTTGAGTTCTTCGACCTCAGTAATGACACGGTCCAATCCCAGAAGTTGTTCGTTACTAAATAAAACTTATCAGCTGTTCTGATGCATGTCTCAACAGGCTTGGCTCCTGTCAATGCATGAATGCTCAGACATCTCAGCTCAGTTCAGTTCCTTCTCAATTTTAGCGGTGCAAAGATTTTTTTCTACAAGTGTCCGTAATTGATTAGTTTTTAAGTTGTAAAACTGTTAAAGTGGTTTTCAAGTTTGTGTTTTATTTATTAAGTGTGTGTTAAAGTGGTGTAGACTATTTTTGCTTTTTAATTTTTAAGTTTACTAGTATTTAAAACAATTTCGACTAAGAAGTAAATAAATAAAAGGAAAAATGGAAGCAGCAGGGCACATAATAGTAATTTATTATACAAGACGATAAAGTTAAATTTTATCCACGAGTGAATCGTTTAACGTCGAGACGTTAATGATTCAAGAGTGGATAGAAATAACTTTATCGTCGTGTATAATACAATATTTTTTTCTATAGCAAGAACTTTAACAATTTCAAAAGAAAATAAGGACAGTCAATCACATTTCAAAAAGTCAGTAGCTAGATTGGGTTGCTACGATAATACGAAGCTGTCATATTTAATTTAAACAAAAGTTAGAAAATTAAATTACTTTATCTATCCTTGATGTTAAAGTGCTACTTTATCTACCCTTGCTGTTAAAGTAAAACTTGACCTTTTGTTTTGAGTTGATAAAAGCACACTTTAACATGTGCTATAGAAAAAAAAATTATTTAGTGTTTATTGTTGCAACATATTGAAAAAATCAAACCATGAATATTTCAAAATAGAAAATCTGGTGTGATACACTCACACAACTTCCTTTTACAGTGATCTTATAATTAGTCAAAAATTTGATTTTTAATTTTTAAGCATTTGTCAAAAATTTTCAAAAATTACAAATTCTACAAAAACAGTACAAAATAGAGCGTTAGTTGAAGAGACAAATTTTCTCTAGAATTTTAAGCTGAATTCAAAAATGTAATAATATACCAGGTGTTCTATTTAAAATAGGAGTTAATAAAAAAAAAAATAGAAGAAAAAACAATAAAATCCCACTTTAGAAGTATTCAACTGGAAAATCACCTATCTCACATCAATACACTAAAAATGTAATAAAAATGTAAAGTTTCAAAAAAATCGTTAGAGCCGTTTTTGAAAAAATCGAAAAAAACTGAAAAATCACAAGAGTAAACACATACTTCCGGTTATGCGATTTTCTTCAACAGCTTGCTGTCTCATCTACATAGTACACAAAACTTATATATGAAGTTTCAATGCCATACCTCTTTTCGTTTTTGAGATATTCTATTCACAGACAGACAGACACACAGACAGACAGACAGGCACACAGACAGACAGACAGGCACACAGACAGACAGACCAATGAAAAAAAAATATTTTTTGGGTTCAGGAGACTCGAAAACGTGAAGATCCGTTGAAAACTCAATTTCAAATTTTTGGGGTGAATCCAATACTTCCTTTATTGTAAAAGGAAGTAATTAAGACCTGTTAATGACAATATTGTTAGCCGATCTAAGGTAATAAATCCTAGAGATAAGATATGTGGTAGTTGTTGCAAGGCCATTCTTAAGTTGCCTAAATTTGATGAGGAAACATTGCAGTCAAAGAATTCTGAATGTGAAAATGCCAACAATGCTACAGAAACAATTGATACATAAACTCCACAGAAAAAGAAGCTATTGGTGCAGTAAATAGGAGTTTAAGTGCAATTTATCAAACTTCAATTAAAAAAAGCATTTTCTGAGAAAAGTAATATCCTGAGGAAAAATTAAAAGAAGTTACTGAGGCATTTAGAACGAAACTTATGAGCTAAAGTCCAGGCAATCAATCCGAAGAAACATATGAATCAGGAACAGACATTATAAATCAACTTAAAGAAAAATTTATTACTTTTATTGATATAAGACAAAGTTGGACATTGAACCCGATTGTAAACTGAATTTGGTGTCTCTAACTTTATTGCACAAAAAGCCAAAAAACGTGTTAAGGAAATGGGTATAACGTAATCACCGAGTCCAGGAAAAATGCTAGATCCTGAAACTGTAGTATTACATACTATTTGATGTTGGTAAAATAATGTTATGAAAATGATGAGGTTAGCCGTTAAATGCTAGAAAGGAAAGACTTTGTATTAGTCAAAATAGATGGAAAACAAACTCACGTTCAAGTTTTTAATTCTGAGTACTTTAACAGAAGTTTATGCACTAGAATACACAATTGGATTTACAAAGTTCTGTGAACTTAGGCCAAAACACTGTGTCCTAGCTGGATTGAGTAGCATGCCTTTCGTATGTGTGTGCATGACTCATCAGAATGCTAAGTTGATGATGGCTCAGTGCAAAATACCTCAATTATCTACCGGAGAACCTCCAATAAAGAATTATAAAGATTTAACTGTCAATATTATACATATGTAGTGACCCAACATCTAAATGCCCAAATGCCTAGGTAGTGATAAATTGAAAGAAAATTTTGGAAATTGCCTCTATGAAGAATGTATAGAAAACATGACATTTAAGCAATGGATGCAAGTAGACAACAAAAGTTCTCTTAAACCAGTCACAAAGGAGTTGAAAACTTTTTGGACAGCTTATTTAAAAGTTTACCAAAACTACTGTGTCTTTCTTTCATTGCTAAATAGCAATCATCAACGTGAAGCAGCTCAGGAGCATCCCATCTAATGAATACATAGTGATATGCAATTTTGCTGAAAATTAATCTGTTGTCCTGTAAGATGCTGTTCAATGGCTGATGATCGATTTATTGAAGCAGAAATTTTCCACACCACCTCAAAAACTTAACTATTTTTCAGATGGGACATCACCATACAAAAATAAGTTGAACTTCCTCAACCTTTGTTTTCATGAGGCAGACTTTGACACTAAATCAGAATGAAATTTATTGCCTCATCATATGGCAAAAATGTATGTGATGGGGTAGGAGAAACAGTCGAGCGCCTTGCTGCCAAATGACCCCTCTTCAGCTGTATGATTGAGCAAGGAAAAAAATGTCAAGTATAGTCAGGTTTGTTACTTGCAATTATTTGAATCAATGGTGGTTAGGCTGTGTACTTGGCAGTGATGAAGATATAAAAATAATCTTTTTGGAATCACATGAACCTACTCCGCAGAAATTTGTCAAAGGTCATCGATGTGAAGCTTGCATAGTGCATAGCTTGATGACAATCACTTTGAACAGTTATTGTGATTTGTGTTGTGTTTTCAACTAGCCGTACTCTAAATATAAAGTTCTTCCTCATTGTCTCAGTAACTATGGAGAATCGGACATGGGTATATTATTATTTTTTACTCAAAATTTCATTATTAATCAACCCCTAAAGTTATGTCCACACCTTTTAAATCACCCTGTACGTTTGACCATATCATGTTACCACTTTGAAATTTTGAGGGAATATAGGTAATATATGGCTGAATAACATGTTTTTTTAATTGCCAAAAAACACTAAAAATTTTTTTTCAAAAACAGTTTTTGAGTAACAATTTTTATATTTGTTTAAAATGTGCCAAGTTATACACCAGATTGAAGCCCATAAACAGATGTAAAAAATGAACCCAAATACATATCTATAGAACCACTAGAAGAAAAGCATTGAAAATGTGATGCAGGCAAAAAAAATCGGGGTTTTTGAAATTTCAAAAATCGATTTCCCAAAAAACGGGGTTACAGAAAAATCTAAAAAAAATTTTTGTGTTTAGATCCATCAAAATAGTAAATGCTAATTTCATTTTTAAAAAATGGTCAAGTTGAGTCACAAGTTGGTTTGACGTGGAATGACACTATGAGGATTTCCAATAATGAACAAACAATAAATCTGAAACTTGGCAATGATAGATTAAGCAGGTCAACACTTTTAAATACTGTAATAATTACTAACTATTACATACACCTCATCAAACACACCACAACCAATAAAAATAAAGCAGAGGTTGAATACGTTAGAATGAATACACATTATAAATAACAACTGTAACATAGGTCACTATAGTACTTAGGGCCAGTTCTGAGTAGCACGGATGATGTGGAATCAATATATAAATAACAGAATCGAAAACAGTAGCGATATTATACAATGCCTTAAAAAAAATTAACAAAATACACCAAAGTGAAAATTAACCAACCTGTATTTATTCCTGCCCTAATATGTGGAAGTGAATCAAGGCTGTTAAATAAACAATAAAAATATAAAGTGCAGGCATGTAAAATGCATATACTAAGAAGAACCGAAGGAAAATACAAGATAAAAAATTATACGTATATAAAAAAAAATCAACTCAGATGGTGTGGAAATCTAGTGAGAATGCAAAACGTCCAAATCACTAAGAAGATATGGTAAATGAGAACGGATAAAAAGGAAAAGAAAGGACCACCAAGATGTACATGGAACAACTAGATGGCCGGAATACTTGGAGAAAGAAATTATCTGGAAGGGAGCAAGCATAAGAGCAGCAGGTAGAATTACATAGAGAAAGTTCTAGAAGCAGCAAACATCAAAGCTATTCTATTTTTTAAATGCTGAAAATTACCCCTATACCTATTGTACTTACGCACGAGGAAATGCGTATAATGACGTCGTAACTACACGACCCCACAAATCCGACTGTGGCCTGCTCGATTCAGCCTGTCCACTGCATATCCACTGCTTGCATGGTTATTGGGAGCACAACTTGCACCTGATTGTTATCAGTGTCTTTACGGCTTACATGTGCCACGACGAATTTTCTTCGTTAGCAATTATTAAGTAATAAAAAATTTTACAATGGACTCGCACAACTCTATGTAAGCCCACTACAGCTCACCACTGACAATCACCTAAATTTAATTGCTTAAGCTTTATGTGACAGGCTGCTCAAGGATATTTATGAATATAATATATTGAATGATAAAAAGGTTTTCAAAATAGAATTACATAAGTCAATTTTGGTAATGCAAGGATTTCTATACAACCTAGTGTGACTAATGAGCCAGCATACACACATGAAGTTTATTATTATGCGATTGTATAACATGTGTGAGCATAATAATACATTACATTTACATAAATGTAGAAAATAATGTTATTGACAAAAAAGTAATTTGTACAAAAGGAAAATATTCAAACACAACACAATAAGCCCAATAATAGTTTAATCTAGGAAGATCAAAACTCAGTCAAGGCTTATTAATTCCCTAAAAATGATATGTTTCACATAAAATCAATTACCGTTTTAGAAAAATAAGAGATTCTATAGTTTTTTCGTCAAAGTATCTTGTTACATTTTGTATTATTGCTAGTATGTTTAGACATCATTTCTTCATGGTTTATTAAAAATGTTTTTATGCTCTTAAAATCGCCCAAAAATGTTCTGATTCAGCAGCAGACACACAGTTGTTACAGCAATTTTTAATAATCTAATGCTAAATGTTTTCTTCAAACAGTTTTCTGACATCCAAGAAACATGTTTCTGCTGCCCATTAATATTTTTCCAAATTAGTCTTGAATTTGTCTTGTAACACTTAACAGAACTAAATAACTGAAATGGGAGTCAATATTGCATACATAATTCTGAAAATACTGAACAAAATTATCTACGTTTACTAAAGAAGCTGCTTCCGATATGATAGTCTCTTTTTATATTGATAAATTATTACATTGTACACTTTCTTTATTTTCAAGGTAAAATGTTATCCATTTACTCCCATACTAGTCATTTCCTGTTCTATCTCATCAGTAGAATTCTTAATAAATAATATACTACAATAAATTGTTAAATTAAAATTCGGCTTCGACCGTGTAGTCTTTCTAGATAAACGCCCAGCATTTTTTGACTTTATGTGCGTTATGCCTTCTGAACCCACCCCAACAAGGTTTACGTGTTAAGAGTCTAGTGATGTAAGTGGTAATATTACTGGTAATATTACCACAAGATTATTACCAGTAATATAATTAATAATACGTAAAGTTAGCAGCTTGTTTCAATATTATTCGCGTAAAGAGAGTCGAATATCTGGTACTTCCCCTTATTATGCTCACACGCTGTTGCAATTTAATAAAAATAAGTCACAGCTTGCAGCATTTTAGAACCTATTAATACCGGTAAAAATTTAAGCGCTCATCAAGAGTTAATAGCAATTACAGTTTTAAGTTATAATAAATTAATTTTATGATTTTTGTTCTATATGGGTATGGGTAATATTACCCTTATGTTGCCGGTGATATTACTAATTATTAAATTACTGGTAATTTCACATCACTATTAGTCACATAAAACCAAAAAATGTTGGGTAGTTTTTTATCTAGACAAGAAAACACAAAATTTGAATGCTCTAAAATTCTTCATAAACCAGACACTTCCTTATAGTCTAAGAGTCGGCTGCAATATGACCTCCGTCATAAGAGTCATACCCTAAACGAAATGTTGCTTCGAGATTAACACGAAACGTCAATTGTATCCGGATTTTTTTTTGTCGAGAAATGAAAAAAAAGCGCTCATTTCCGTGTTTTTAAAACCATTTTCACATGTTAAGGAAGGCAAATTCAAGAGCAATCGTTGAAGAGAGAACAATCGATACTAACTGAATGCATCATTGTGCCAACCGCCAATCACCAGCTGCACAATAGAATTATTATTATTATTTTCAGTGAATCGCGTCCATCATGAGGAAGTTAATTGAAAAAGGTACCAAATAAAAACTCGAAGCTTCCCTTTTAAGAAAATATAGTTGTGCCAGATATTAACCGTCGAAACATTCGTTGTGCCAACCGTTCTTTAACGCCAAGCGCGCAGCGGTATGCATCTGCGATTGAGGAAGTGGTCGTAAAAATAGTGAAAATGAGGATGATTCTGATTCGCAATTTTATCCCAACACTGAAACAGGCAATTTTAGGGGTGATTTGACTGACACTGATAGAAGATTTCTCATAAATAATGAACCATTTCAACCTCAATGCAAAAGCTTGTCCTCTTTCTATTATTCAAAATTAACAAAAAGAATATGAGTTTGTTACTCCCAAATTTTAAATGTCTGTTATTGCCAAGCCATGCCTTTTGTTTTCTAAGGTTAAGGATAAGTTATCAATTGGTTTTAACGACAGGAGACATTTACAGCAAGCCATTAATCAACATGAAGAGAAAGATGACCACAATCGATGTTGTGCAATATGTGACGGATGACGCTGCCTAAATAAAACAATAGATTTCGAGCATGAGGCAATTATTAGGTATGAGGTGCCATTTGGGCGATTAAATTTGCAATCTATATATATAAAACTGAAAGTCCCTGACTCACTCATTCACTCATCACCGCCCAGCCTAAACGCTTGGACCTAGAAAGCTGAAATTTTGCACAGAGGTTCCCTTTATGATGTAGACAAGGAATACGTGCTATGTATGTATGTTATATCTAGTATAAGTTAGTAATATATGTATAGGTTTTGGAGTTGTATATTATAAGTACAACACGAGTGTGCGCCAAAAACATATAATTAATGTATTGCTTGTACGTAAGTCATGTAGTCAACTGAATAAAGAAGTAGTCCATATTTAGTAGCTTATTAATCGAGTCAACCCATCCCAGTAACGACACAGCATATTTGGCGACGAGGCGGTGAGTCCTAAAAGCGATAATTTAAGATATCCACGTATTGTAGGAAGAAATTGTCTAACGCTAACCTCAAAAGTCCATTGGCGGTAAGGAAATAGTTCGAAGATGGCCTTAATAGGAAGCATTGAACATTTCAACGAGTCGGCTGGTGATTTCATTTCGTATACAGAGAGGATGGAACAATTATTCGTAGTCAACAACGTAGCTTCGAGCATACAAGGGTCGATGTTTATAACATTAGTGGGGCCGGAAGTGTATGGCACCTTGAAGAATTTAGCGTCACCTAAGGATCCAACAAAAATGACCTACGCACAAATCAAGGAGGTCTTATCGAAACACTATTCGCCAACAAAGTCAGTTATAGCAGAAAGATTTGAATTCTACAAAGCAGTTCAAAAGCCAGGGCAGTCAATAGCCGATTTCATTGTCGAAATTCGGAAGCTGGGAAAGTCGTGCGATTTCGGGACGCTTCTCGAGCAAGCACTGCGAGATAAATTAGTATGCGGCATACAAAATGAAGCTACTCAAAGGAAACTACTAGGAGAAACGGAGCTGTCATTCAATGGAGCCTGCAAAATTGCGCTAAATATGGAATCAGCAGAGAAACAAGCTAAATTGTTAAAACCTCTGAGTGTAGATAAGGTATTTCAGTCCAAGTCTAAGCCTAAAGCTGCAACCTCATCGAACGTAGAAAAACAGAAGCATTTCTGCCAGAGTCAATGTTTCCGATGTGGAAGGAATCATAATCCCAGTACGTGTCCAGCCAAGGAATGGAAGTGTTTCGTATGCAACAGAACAGGTCATACGTCGACGGTATGCAGGAAGGCAAACAAGAAGGTCAACGCGGTCAATGAAGGTCAATCTAGCGCCAAAGAGAGTCCTGAAGCAAGCGACGATGGACAATTTAGTCAGATAAGTCAAGTAGTTAGTACAAATATGTCTTGTAATGAAATGTCTTGCCAAAATGTAGAGTACATAAGTAATATTCAGTCTGTATATGCACCAGTAATTAGACAAGTTTTTATTAATAACACACCATGTGATATGGAAGTTGATACAGGTGCTAGCGTGTCGGTCATGTCCGATAAATTATTTTTGGCAAAGTTTCCTGATATTAAATGGGAACAATGTAAAGTTAAATTAAAAACCGTGGCAGGTAACGAGTTAAATGTGTTAGGTCAGGTTTATGTCAATGTTAGTACAGATAACAGGTGTTCACCCGCTAAATTACCGTTGGTTATAATTGGAACGGAGTCAGTAGGTCAACCATTATTAGGTAGGACGTGGTTATGTCCAGATTGGAGGACAGTCTTTTCAACTGTTGTGGTAGAGCATGAAGTTGTTAAGGCAGAAAAATTAACTGTTCAGTTAAAAAAGATTTTAAACAAGTTATGCAGGGTGAGAGGTCTTCAACCATCAAAAATTTCCATGCAAATTTAATATTAAAAGACAATGTTACTCCTATCTTCCACAAGCTTACCGAGTCCCCAGAAGCGGGAATATTAAAACCAGTCAAATATTCAGAATGGGCAAGTCCGATTGTTATCGTCCCAAGAAAGGCTTCGAAGCAAAGTCAGAATCTGTGTAGATTTCAAAGTCACAATTAACCCAAACCTGAAAGTGGAGCACTATCCGTTACCAGTATGTGCAGATATTTTTAATGCAGTAAGTGGGGGAGAGTACTTTACCACTTTAGATTTGTCAAACGCTTATCTGCAATTGGAAGTAAGTCCAGGAAGTCAAGAATTACTCACAATTAACACACATTTAGGATTATTTAAATTTACAAGGTTACCATTTGGTATCACGTCGGCACCAGCCATTTTTCAGTCAATAATGGACAGGGTACTAAGCGGAATTCCATTGTGTGCATGTTATATTGATGATGTGATTATAGCAGGAAAAACCTTAGATGATTGCGGAAAGAATGTGAGAACGGTACTAGAGCAGTTAAAGAACTATAACATATTAATAAACATGGAGAAATGCTCGTTCTTTAAGAAAAGTGTTGAATGTCTTGGTCATATTTTGGATAGTCAGGGTATTAAACCACTACAGTCAAAACTAGAGCAAATAGGGAAGTCAAAACCACCAGAAAATGTAAGTCAGTTAAAATCATTTCTGGGAATGGTTAATTACTATCACAAGTTTTTGCCCATGATTTCATCACATTTGAAGGT
This sequence comes from Agriotes lineatus, assembly GCA_940337035.1. NCBI lineage: Eukaryota > Metazoa > Arthropoda > Insecta > Coleoptera > Elateridae > Agriotes > Agriotes lineatus. The sequence goes on from CALNHX010004774.1 coordinate 65,762, forward strand.
GTTATATGATTTAGAATGCAAAGATGTTGAGTTTAAATGGACAAAAGATTGTCAGTACGTTTTTGAAAAGTGTAAAAGAATGATTATTGATAGTCCAGCATTAGTTCACTATGATGCTAGGAAACCTATAGTAATAGCAGCAGATGCATCACCCTATGGTGTAGGTGCAGTGATGAGTCACATTATAAATGGGGTTGAACATCCAATTATGTTTCCATCGAGTGCACTTGCTCCAAATGAAAGAAATTATTCGCAGTTACACAAGGAAGCGCTAGCGATAATATTTGCAGTGCGGAAATTTCACCGATTTATATACGGGAGGAAGTTCATATTAGTTACTGACCACCAACCACTAAAAACTATACTGAATCCTAAGACTAACATACCCACTTACCATAAAACTATCTGAATCCTAGACTAACATACCACTCTAGCCAGCAACACGCTACAACGTTGGGCTCTGAATTATCACCTTTGATACGATATTCAGTATCGAAGGGTCAGGAACTTGCAAATGCAGAATTGCTTGAGTCGTTTACCATCAAAGACATTTTAGAAGAACCCATATATTCTTTTCAGACCATTACGAAGTACAATCAACATGATGAATATAGCTAAAAGTTCAAGAAAGATAGGGTTATTGTAAAAGTGTTCGAACGTATAGATCGGTTGGCAGATAAAAATACTGAGTCGGCCTTAACCCTATTTTGACAACGATTAGAACTCTCATTAGATGATAATTGCCTTGGTGGGGCAACCGGTTAATAATACTAACTGAGCTGAGAAATTCAGTTTTAGAATTGCTACACGATCACATCATATGGTGTGGTCAGAATGAGCTAGTAGCTAGGAGTGAATTTGGTGGCCATATATAGATATGGATATTGAAGAATTTGTGAAGAGAAGTGAACCATGTCAATTACAGCAAAATAAACCAGTATCTGTTCCATATACGCCATGGCCCAAAACTTCACGATGCTGGGACAAGAGTCCACGTAGATTTTTTGCAATTTAAAGAGTATCATTTGTTATTACTTGTCGATAGTCATAGCAAATGGCTAGACGTGTACATCATGCGCAGCGGAACAAATGCGGAAAAGACTATAGAAAATTACGCCAAAGTTTTGTATGCTTTGGTATCCCAGAGAAAGAGTTTCCGACACGTCCACCATTTTTGGAGCTGAATATCAACTATTCTGTAAATCAAATGGGATAAAATGCACGTTCGCACCACCATTACATCCATGTTCAAACGGAATGGCAGAAAAGCAAGTACAAACTATAAAGAAGTGTCTGATGAAGGGACTACATGGAGTCAGAAAATGATAGTCAGAGAATTTACAACTACTGATAGATAATTTCTATTGAAATATCGTACCACACCAACTCAATAACAGGTGTTAGTCCCGCATCACTAATGTTAAAACAAGTCCCGAGAACCAGAATAACAATGTTGAAGAAGAAACCAGTAGAGGAAAAGAAAGACAGTCAACACAAGATAAAGAAAATGAAGATAAAAACAGGGAAAAATGAGAACCTTTGTCGAAGGTGAAGAAGTGTTGGTGCATACACAAAGAGGGAAAGACGCCAATTGGAAAGAGGGAAAGTTATGAAGAGATTGAGTCCGTAACTTACTTGATAATGACGGATGGCAAAGTAAAACTCACACATGCTGATGGGTTAAAAAAAAAGTTATCTTCAGAGCGACATCGCTGATAAGGGAGTCCCAATGTCATATCCCACTACCAGTATTGATATCAATGAGGATATAACCGAAATTCCCTTGGAGCCAACACTTGAGGAATAGAGAATCCCAATGGTGAGTTGCCTAAGAGAACCCCCAACCAAACGATGAAATGCCTAATCCCAATCCTTCACCGAATGTAACTATCCCATCTCCATTAGTTAGACGTCGGAGTTCTAGGTAGTTAAGCCACCACAGCGGCTAAACCTTACTACAAGTAGTAGATAAGAAATCTGACACCGACGAATACCATAGAAGAAAAGTGGAAACAGCTAGAAAAAGTAATGCAATCAACATCGAAGACAGTGTTATCACCCAGTACAGGAAAAATAAAAAAGAATGGTACAATGAACAATGCAGAGAAGCTCTACAAGAAAGAAACAAAGCAGAGAAAAGGCCCTCCGAACAGCAACAGAAGAAGACAGAAGAGAATATCAGGAAAAAAGGAAGGATGCAAAACAAATCTGCAGGCGTGCTAAGAGACAATTTAGAGAAAACGAATACAAGCGCTGGAAGAAAGATACATAAATAAGAAATAAGAAACTTCTATCAAGAGGTAAGAAAATGTAGAGTGGAAACCAACCAAGAACATTATTCTGTAAAGATAAGGAGGGAAATCTAATCGGAGACGAGAAAGCAATAACAGAAAGATGGGGGGAATACTTCAAAGAGATCCTAAACGAAGAGGGAATACAAGGAGAAGATGAAGAAGAGGAAGTGAGCATAGAGTGCAGGAGGAAGATGAAGTAGAACCACCTACAGAAGAAGAAGTGCAAGAGGTAATTAGTCAGCTGAAAGGAAACAAAAGTCCAGGAGAGAATGGGGTAGTGGCGGAAGTAATAAAGCACGGCGGAGAAGAACTGGGAGCAAGAATATGCGAACTATTCCAAGAAATATGGACGACAGAAACCATGCCGGCGAGTTGGGCAAACGCTTTGATATTACCAATATATAAAAAAGGTGACAAAACTGAGTGTAAAAATTATAGAGGAATTGCCCTTCTGGACTCTACCTACAAAATTCTAGCACACGTGATTAAAAACAGGCTGAATAGACGTACAGAGAAATTGATAGGTGAGTACCAGTGTGGCTTTCGAGCAAACAGATCAGTTATGGACCAAATATTTTCCCTAAAACAAACTCAAACACTGTGCTACGAACATAAGGTGGATCTATTCGCTTTATTCATAGATTTTCGCCAAGCGTACGATTCTGTTCGCAGGAAGCAGCTATACAACGCAATGAGAGAAATAGGAATACCTCCAAAGTTAACAAGATTAGTACAAATGACACTAAATGACACGCGAAATCAAGTTAGAGTGCACGGGAACATATCATCCAGTTTTGAAGTAAAAAAAGGTCTTCGACAAGGGGATCCTCTGTCATGTACACTCTTCAATATTGTATTAGAGGCAATCATAAGGAGAAGTAAATTGAACAGAACCGGGACAGTATTTTCCAAAAGTCACCAGCTACTCGCATATGCGGACGATGTTACTATAGTAGCAAGATCCAACAAAGAGCTGCAAAGAACTACAAGAGTACTCGAAAAAGAGGCAAAAAAAATGGGATTACAAATCAATGAGGAAAAGACAAAATACATGGAAATGGGGAAAAAAGGGAAGGAAAAAACCGAAGAAGTGGAAAAAATATCTATTAAACTAGAAAACAACCGTGTATTAAAGTGTGAAAAAGTTAAAAGTTTTTTGTTTTTGGGAGCGCTAATCACAGAAAATGGCGATAACAGTGCGGAGATAAAGCATAGGGTAACAAAAGGGAATAGATGCGCGGGTGCTTTAAATGAGGTGTTAAGTGCAAGAAATATATCGAGGAACACTAAGCTCAGAATTTATAAAACGGTAATACGCCCAACGGTTACGTACGCTAGTGAGTCCTGGGTTTTAAATAAAGCAGATCAAAATCAAATAGAGATTTGGGAACGAAAAATATTACGTAGGATTTTTGGGGGGAAAAGAACGGCGGAAGGGTGGGAAAGAAGAAACAACGAGGAAGTACTACTTTTGTATGGTCAACCAAACATAACAAACGTGGTGAAGGCGCAAAGGTTAAGATGGTTAGGCCACGTGGAAAGATCAGACGGGGAAAGAACAACAAAAAAAGTGTTACATGGAAGACTAATGGAGGATAAAAGACGCGGACGACCAAGGCAAAGGTGGCTGGACAGTGTTAAAAGAGACTTACAGACAATAGGTGTAACAGACTGGACAACAAAATCACAAAATAGAACAGAATGGAAATTAATTGTACAAAAAGCCCTGGGCCATAATGGCCTGTAACGGCAATATATATACAGGGTGTCTCAAAAAGAATGGGACACCGATTAGCCATAGATTCCTTACATCATAATAAATCGATTAAACGTAATATACCTTAGTACAAAGTCTCTTAAGTAAGAAGTTATAGGGCCTTGAAGTTCAATTTTTTATTTTTTATTTTTTTGTTAATTTCCATAAATGTAGAGATATCAATTTGAATTTTGGTATACGTACTTACTATTATATACTGCACTAATAAAAAAAAATTCGTAAACTAGACTTGACTGTAAAGGGCACTTTACCTAACTTTCAAAACATTGTTTAGCTCTAACTTTGTTATCAGTAACATTTTTTAAAATTGTAGGTTATTATCTGAAAGAAAATTAAAATACACAAAAATAATGTACTCTTACTTTATATGCGTAGGAGCAACCGTTTACCTTAAAATACCTATGAAATGTTTTTGATTGTCACTAACACATGTAATTATCAATTAGGCATGATCACAAAAACAATGGTCATCTAGTAAAAAACAGTGATAAATCAATTAATGATATTGGTGACATAAGAATTTGTTCTTTTATGTTTAAGAAAATGCCGCTACATAACGAATTCTCCAATGCTGAAAGGTTCGTTATGTCGCAGCATTTTCGTAAGCACAAAAGACAAAAACCTGATGTCACCAACATCATTAATTGATTTCTTGTTGTTGTTTACTAGATTACAATCATTACCCATTGTTTTTGTGATCATGGCTACTTGATAATTGCACATCTTAATGACACCACAAAAACCTTTGATGGGCATTTTACGGTAAACGGTTGCTTTTAGGCTTAAGAACTAGAAGTACATTATTTTTGTGCTTTTTAATTCTCTTTCAGAAAATAACCTAAAATTTTAAAAAATGTTACAGATAACGAAGTTAGGGCTAAAAAAAGTTTTGAAAGTTAGGTAAAGTGCTCTTTACAGTCAAGTCTAGTTTATGAAATTTTTCCTATTAGTGTAGTATATAATACTAAGTATGTATACCAAAATTAAAATCCCTATCTCGACATTTGTGTAAATTATAAAAAAAATAAGAAATAACAAATTGAACTTCAAGGCCCTATAACTTCTTACTGAAGGGACTTTGTACTAAGGTATAATAGGTTTAATCGATTTATTATGACGTAAGGAATCTATGGCTAATCGGTGTCCCATTCTTTTTGAGACACCCTGTATATAGATAAGAAATCTAAAAAGGAAGATATGCAATGTATGTATGTTATATCTAGTATAAGTTAGTAATGTATGTATAGGTTTTGGAGTATATTATAAGTACAGCACGAGTGTGCGCCAAAAACATATAATTAATGTATTGCTTGTACGTAAGTCATGTAGTCAACTGAATAAAGAAGTAGTCCATATTTAGTAGCTTATTAATCGAGTCAACCCATCCCAGTAACGACACAGCAATACGGAAGCATATTTCGAAATTCAACCCCTAAAGGGGTAAAATGGGGGTTCCAATTTTGTATGGAGAAATAATATTAAATAGACATTTCGACTTGAAACTTCGTAGGAGTACTCCTAAAAACAAATAAGCAAACACGTATTTCGTGATTTTCCGAAAATCAACCCCTTAGGAGGTGACATAGGGTAAATAAGCCTAAAATACGATATAGGTGTCGTGATTGAGGTTTTTTGGGACGTTGATTGCGAAAATGGCATTTATTTTTAAGTCCAAGACAGTGAACATGACATAAGGGAAGGGACGGGACAGGACAGGACAGGACAGGACAGGACGGGACTAGACGGGAATGGAAGGGAAGGGACGGAACGGGACGGGACTGGACTGGACTGGACGGGACGGAGAGGAACGGGACGGGACGGAGCGGAACGGGACGGAAAGGGATGGAATGGATGGGGACGAGACGGGATGAGATGAGACGGGACTTCACTGGACGGGAAGGAACGGGATGGGACGGGACTGGACGAGACGGGACGGGACTGGAAGGGAAGGGACGGAACGGGAAGGGACACGACGGGACGGGGCGGGACGGAAAGAGAAGGATGGAAAGGGAGGGGGCGGGGCGGGACGGACTGGACGAGACGAGACGGGACTGGACGGAAAGGGAAGGGACGGAGCGGGGCCGAACGGGACGATACGGAAAGGGAAGGAATGAGATGGAAGAGGAGGAAAGGGGGGAAGGGGAGGCGACGGAACGGGACGGTACAAAAACGGGGACGGAGAAAGGGATGGAGACGAGAACGGAGATAGGATAGGATGGGATGGGATGACAGAAAATAATTAGTCATTATTTAATACACAAATAACAAACCTCGCGAGAACGAAGTCGCGGGTAACAGCTAGTCTTATATATAAGAATAGAAGTCCTGACTCACTCACTCACTCATCAACGCCCAGCCCAAACCCTTGGACCTAGAAAGCTGAAATTTTGCACAGAGGTTCTCTTTATGATGTATACAAGGAATAAGGAAGGATATTTCGAAATTCAACCCCTAAAAGGGTAAAATGGGGGTTCCAATTTTGTATGGAAAAATAATATTAAATAGACATTTCGACTTGAAACTTCGTAGGAGTATTCTTAAAAACAAATAAGCAAACACGTATTCCGTGATTTTCCGAAAATCAACCCCTTAGGGGGTGAAATGGGGTAAATAAGAATAAAAATCAACATGGGTGTCGTTATTGAGGTTTTTTGGGACGTTGATTGCGAAAATGGCATTTGAAATTTGGCAGGCAGAATTCTCATAGGGAGTACGTACCCGCTATGAAAAGATTTTTGAAAATTCAACCCCTAAAGGGGTAAAAAAGGGGTTGGAATTTTGTAAGATCAAATTTTGAACTAAGTCAATCAAAGTTTTTAAAATTGAAGGTGAAAATAGAAGATAACGGGACGGGACGGGAACAAAGGGAAGGGTTGGGAGGGGAGGGGAGGGAACGGGACTGGACGGAAAGGAAAGGGAAAGAATGGGATGGGAGGGGAGAGGAGGGAAGGGGAGGGAAGGGGACGGGACGGGATGGGATGGGAGGGGAGGGAACGGGGTCGGAAAAAGGGACGGAGACGGGAAAAGGAACGGGGACGGGGAAAGGAACGGGAACGGGGACGGAGACGAGATGGGATGACAGAAAATAATTAGTCACTAGTGGACTCGTTGCAAAATATTTTGCAAGTTAGAAAACCTCTTTGTAACCTGTGGCAGGATCCATTAGGTAAAATTTAAATTTTTAAGTTTATAAAACTACTCACACGTGATATTGCTGCATATACTTGACCACGGCTAAATACTGGTTGTGCAAATACGATATATTCCCACTTTATCCATAGTTTGTTCTTGTGATTTATTAATTGTTACAGCAAATTATAGGCGTACAGAACAATTTCTTTTCCGAAGGCAAAAAGGCAGTGCAATATTATGTGTTAATCTATACACAGTAATAATACTCTTCTGCCTGGCTTGTGGCTTGTCCATTTAATACCAAATCTAAGCAGTTATAAATAAATTGCGTACCATTAATCTTATCTCATCTATTAAACTAGTAGACACATTTAAACTTTTCAAAGGAATATTTATTGGTCCTATTTTTAGTGTTAAGCAGTGTGGATATATTCCACTGAAATTTAACGAATCTATTAATTCCATAGAAGATTATAAAATGTTGTCATTATGTGATACAATTATATTGACACTCAAATATTGCTTTTCATATTCAGGCAAGAGAGATATAATTTTGTTGCGCTTCACGCGAGAGCGGTCAAAACTCCAAATGAACTTGCCCCAAGAATATGGGCCATGTGCACGAATTTTTTTTTAGAAGCTTTTATTGCAACTAAGTCCACCAATCGGCGTGGACTTAAATGTCCAAATATTCGCTTGTACACCAAAACTCCGCCGAACGGCATGGGGCACACAAAGAATCAAAAGCAGACTAACTCCCCATCGGATTATAGAATCCAAAAAACCGTGCAAGCTGATAGCTTCGCTGTAAAAATGAGACGAAGGCCAAAGTGCTATGAGTTTGCAAGCACCACCAAAAAAAATAATAGCCAACCTAACAAATTTGGGCGCGAACCGAATATCGGCACTAAAGGTTTGTTCACACAGTATCAACTGCTAAGAGATCATTTATACCGTAGCACCATTTGGGAGGTGAATTCCAAAAATCTCTGATGATTTGGTCTATTTGTAAGACGATCTAATATGCAAAATTTCAACTTCCTATCTGTAGTAGTTCGTTCGTTAAGATAATCTTTAAAAAACAGATCTATCTCATTTAATTCTTTTGAGGAGAGGCATTCTGCAAAACCCTGAAAATGGTTTGACATGATTTGTAAAACAAACTAATATGCCGAATTTCGACTTCCTACATTTAATCCCTTTGAGAGGATACATTTCGAAAAACCCTGACTTGACTCGATGTGTAAAACGAACTGGCTTGACTCGATGTGTAAAACGAACTACTGTGCCGAATCAACTTTCTACTTGCAGCAGTTACCGTATTATGGCGACCTTTAGAAAAACACATCTATAAAAATATCCCATTTAATTCTTTCGAAAAGCCTGAAATTGATTTGACCTAATTTGTAAAACGATTTAATATGCCGAATTTCATTTTCCTGCCTGTAATAATTACTTTGTGGCTATTTTTAGAAGAACACATCTGGTCTATTTAACCAGTTTGAGGGGATGCATTTCGAAAAACTAAAAATTATTTCCGATTAGTAAAACGATCTAAAAGTCCGAATTTCAACTTACTGCCTGTAGTAGTTTTGCCGTGGCGATATTTTAACAAACAGATTTGTTTCATTTGACCCCTTTCGGGGATGAATTCTCCAAAACCCTAAAACTGATTTAACCCGATTTGAAAAATGTTCTAATATGTTCTATTTTAACTTCCTGTACTTATAGTATCAAGAGATCCAAAAAAAACTGTTCCTCAGCGGGCTGTGGAAATTCAATATATGAATAATATGTTGGGGACACTGTACGTCAATGTCAAATTCGAGGTTATCAGGTTAGGTTTTCCGTCAGTTATGACACAGAATGACGCAAAACCTAACCTGCTAACCTCGAATTTGACATAGACTTGCAGTGCCACGAACATATTATTCATACGTTGACTTTCCACAGCCCGCTGAGGAACAGTTTTTTTTTATCTATCGATAGTTTCCTTGGAGCGATATTTAGAAAAACATATTTGTCTCATTTAACCCCTTTCGGGAATGAATTCTGCAAAACCTTGACATTTACTTGATTTGATTTGTAAAACGAACTAATATGTCGAATTTCAGTGTCCCACCTATAGTAGTTTCCTCGTTGCAGATCTTTACAAAAACAGGTCTACCACATTTAGCTCCTTTGGAGGAATGAATTTCGAAAAGCCCTAAAGATGGTTTGACCCTACTTGTAAAAAGAACTAATATGGCCAATTACAACTTCTTATCTTCCCCCAGATTCTATTATGTAACGATCTGTAAAGTAGAAGTCAATCGCGTCGAATAGAGGGTAAAAGCACTTATTTGTAGACGATATTGGATGTTTTCCCTTCTGGTTTGAGCACCACTAAATTGTTTGGATGACTGACCCCTAAACAGTCTAGATAAAGTTGATCGAGAAAAAACCAGTCTTCTCTCAAGTCGACCCCAGCCTGATTCAGCGACTGTCCCTGCACCTTATTGATCGTCATGGCAAAGCAGTTTTTTACGGGAAATTGCAGTCTCTTAAAGTGAAAAGAATAGTCTGAAAGAATAAGGGTTATTCGAGGAATGAAGACTGTCTTCCCTTCTCCAAAACCTATAAAAATTTTGGCCTCAGTGGCGTTACGATGCGGAGCTTTCACCAGCAGTCTTCACGTTTCTCAGTAGTATAGGTGCTCTAACTTTCAAAGGCAGGCGATTTGGAACAAGTCCGGGAGGTTAGAGAGTGTGGAGAACCTCAATATGGTAGTGCACTGTGTCATCTGCCTCCACCACAGTGTTAATTGATTGATAGATCTTTTCCTCCGAATGAAAGGTCTTGGAATATACCCTCAGGTAATCTCTTATGTAAATTCAAGACAATATGTCCTTATTGTACGGATACTGCATTTTTAAAAATCACTATTATAACACGTATTTGTCTAGAGAGCAACTGCCATTTAAATATCATCGTCGAGCTGATGAAACCACAGTAAATAAAAAACCACTAATGGAACCCGAAATATTTTGCAATTTACAAAACTTCTTTGTAGACAATGTTTAAAGCATCCATCAGGTAAAATTTGAATTTTTAAGTTTTCAAAACTACTCTCACGTTACATTGCTACATACACTTAACCCTAGCTAAATACTGGTTGTGACGAATATTATATATTCCTACTTTATTCAAAGTTTGTCTTTGTGGTTTATTAAATATCATCGCACATGCTAGGCGCACAGCTAAAATGGGAAGGGTACCAGAAAGAAGAGCTAGGAGAACGCCGAATAGAATTTTGAAATAATAGATTACAAAAGCGATGATTGCATGCAACTTAAACAAAAGAAACTGTGAGGATGGAAGAGTATGAAAAACAGGTGTCTTATAACATCGAAAGACGTTTTAACAATATACGTATGCTTGTAGCAACAGGGAAAGCAATGAACCAGTGTGTAAATAAGCACATTCACATAATCATAATTAGCAGAAAAAACACCTTACAGCGTATGAGCAATACCGATTTTCGTTAATTGCCGTTTTACATGTATTTTGACGTTTGTCTCACGAATCAGCAGACCGTTGATTTAAAATAAACATTTAGTAGTTACAGTATTCCATTGCAAAAAATCGGCAGAACGCCGCAGGCTGACTTCGAGAATACACTTGGTCTACTGCATGGCCGGCTGCAGCCACTTGAAAATTTCAATATGTTGGTTTTACTCTTAAAATTATCCATTTATTTTCAATTTAGGACTTTTGTGCACATCTACACGGTGGCAGCTTTCATTTAAAAAAAGAATTATCGAAATCGGACCGGTGGAAGTCTCAAAATAGATGTCGAAAGAAAACGCTTCACGTTTTAAATATATAGATTAGGCTATTTAATACACAAATAACGAAAATTACATTTATATGGTGGACATGACATAAGAAAAGAGACGGCACGGGACGGGACGGGACGAGACTGGACGGGAAGGGACGGGACGGGACGAGATGGGACGGGACGCGACTAGACTGGACGGGAAGGGACGGGACGAGACGAGACGGGACGGGGCGGGACGGGACGGAAAGGGAAGGGATGGAATGGGATGGAAGAGGAGAGGACGGGACAGGACGGGATGGGACGAGATGGACGGAACTGGACTGGACGGCAAGGGAAGGGACGGGACGGGACGGGACGGGGCGGGGCGAAACGGAACGGGACGGAAAGGGAAGGGACGGGACGGAAGAGGAGGGGACGGGACGGGACTAAACGGGACGGGAAAGAACGGGACGGGAAGGGACGGGAGGGAAAAAAAAAGAAAGGGATGGGATGGGAAGGGACAGGAGGGGAGAGGACGGGACGGGACGGGACGGGACGGGACGGGACGGAGACGAGGACGGAGAAAGGGATGAGGACGGGAATAGGATGGGATGGGATGACAGAAAATAATTAGTCATTATTTAATACACAAATAACAAACCTCGCGCGAACGAAGTCGCGAGTAACAGCTAGTTTACAATAAAACTGTACTGGAATAATTCAAACATTCCATCACATCCGCTGTTGATAGGTAATTTACAATAAAACTGTACAGGAATAATATTCCCGGCCTAGGCAGGGAATATTTGAGTACTATTTCCTATTTTTTTTAATTACTCGTATCGATCGGCGGAAAAACAGTATGTGTATCTTGGACAAAAAGCAACATTTCCAGACTCCTGTGTTGTTGGGCTCGGCATTCGCCTCGCCCAACAATATTCACAGTCTTCTGGGAATGTTACGCTTTTCGTCCTAGATACACAATGTACTATTCTTACGAAGTGTGTATACTATTTTTTCGCATTTTGTATTAGTATTTATAAACAAACATTTATATAAAAGCATTATACCACATGTCCATTAAAAAAGGCGGCAGTGCCACTTTATTAATCGATTTTGAATTTAGTAAAATAGCACATTATTATACAAAATGTGACAAAAGTTTTGACATTCATGGTAACTTTGATTTCCTATACTAAAATTGTTTATTAACAGAAAATGATCCATTAATAGGAGTCACTAATAAGGGCTATTAACGAACAATTTTGTATGCATTTACGAAACCCATAAATAAACAATCAACGGAAAATTGCTTTTTGCACTACTAGTCAGAACGCACCATTATTGGCCTATCTTTAGGTCGTGAGGTTGTTTTTCTCCACCTTGGGAGACAAAGTAAAATAAACAATTTTCACCACGGTAACTAATAAATAGCTAAGTTACCAAATATGTTTTGTCACTAATAGATATTACTATTTTAATTTTGACGTTTTAAAAAGCTGTATTGTCAGGTTGACAGTTAAAATATTTTCGAAAATTTTTGGGAATTTTAGATTTAAGCCGTTTAGGTAGTATTCCACGGTAACGAATCCGCTTATAACCTTCATATCTAATATCACTTCCATTTGTGATTTTGTCACGAGTATATTGCTGCCTTTTTGCTGTGTGTTTCGTAGCTACCAATGATGACAGCTTGGCTGTCGAAATACGTATTTAGCAGTTGTTAAATATTTGTGTGATGAGGGGTTTCAACGAATTTGTGACTACAAAGATTGTTTGTCTAAATAAAGTGCGTCATTGTTGTTTCTATAGTAACTAAGTACAACATTTTTTTTTAAATCGGCAATGAAGAACGTCGAAATGGTTATTAAAATGCGAGAATTTGGCAGTGAAGCAATCCATTGTTTTACGACTTTTTGTCAAAAATATCATGGAGGGAAAGAGTAGAGAAGGAGTAACATGCTTGTTGGCAGCAAACAAGGACAGATCAGAAAAATTCTTCTGATACGCAAGAGCAAAAATCTTCGTTGCTTTTGAGGTGTTCAGTGGTTACCTATAAACTATATAGCGAATTCAAAGGTGTGGATGACCGGACAGTTTTTTGAATATTGGCTTTTGAAATTGGACAAAAAATTTACAACTGCGGAAGAAAAATTATTTTATTTATTGACAACTGCCGTACACATCCTCCAGGTATTCAAGAAAAATTACAAGCAATAAACTAGCTTTTTTCTCCCCGAATACTACTTCAAAGTTGCTCGATTAGAGAACTATACAACATTTAAAATGCCACTATCAACACAGAATTTTAAAGAAAGCTATTGATAATACAAACAAAAACAAGAAAGTTGTTAAACTTACATTAATGGACTGTGTTGAAGATATTGCCAAAGCCTGGAATATTAAACCTCAAATAATCATCAACTGTCTATCAGTGAAGAAAGTGAAGAGTAGCGGGAAGTTATAAAAACTATAGCCCATGTGCAAATGAATATTGTGCTAACTAACTCATTCGCTGCGAAGAACGTACCAGCGTGGCGGTAACTCCCTTCAATATTTGCGAACGTCGCGCCAGAGCGTCGCTTACTTAACTGGTTTCAGTGCTGTAGTATGAATTATGCAAGTAACTTGAGTGTATGATTTTTAGTTCACATATAGTCTACGGTTGGCACTAGTAAAAACACCTGTTCGTTCACGATTTTTTTCCGTTATTTTTTTTTTATAAGAGGCTTTAGGAAAAATTGATCAACCTGGTCCATCGGGTGTTAAAAAACGAAAATCTGCAGTTGTTGAAAGTTAAAAGTAAACAGAAGACGAAATGTTAGAGTTTCTATATGAATCTGATGAAGACAGCGAACATCTAGATCAGGGGTCGGCAACCTGCGGCCCGCGGGCCGCATGCGGCCCTTTGCAACTTTTTGCGCGGCCCGCCAAAGAACCAATATAACTTTAGGAAAAATCAACAAACTTAGAGCGTAAGCGTGCCGAAATGTGGCCGGTGACAAAAATGCGCGACAAACAGAAGCATAGTGGGAAACCTATTTTACTGCGCAAGTTTAATCCCCACTCCCCAGCGAATACGACGTCTCGCTTAGCAAGTGTAGCATTCTTTCTAGTGATGGGCATAATCGGATGATTTCAATAATCGGAATATTCTATTTCGGAATGTTTATAAAATCGGAATATCATCCGATTATTTTACATTCCATAAATGCAAGCAAGGGAAAACGAGCGAAATAACAACAAGCGGAAGGAAGATGAAGTGCGTGCAAATTTACGATGAGAGCACTCGCCGTCGCGCCGTAAGCCCTTATCTGCGTTGGCATCTATTGTTTGGGTTTGTAGGACGGTCAGTAATAGCTATTTACGTTATTAGACCGGTAGCAACATTTTTATGGTCGTGCCAATACTTTACAGGTCGAACCGTAGGGCGAGACCTGTATGTTTGGCAAGGCCATAAGAATTCTACCGGTCGTGTATCGTATAAGATTTTTTAGGATACTGCATTGGTAACTAGCGTTTACATTGTTACAAACGAGTCCGGTAGATAACATTTACCGGCCTAGACCAGTAGTAGTTCTATTACTACTGGTCTAGGCCGGTAAATTTTATCTACCGGACTCGTTTGTAACTATGTAGACGCTAGTTAGCAATTCAGTATCCTAAAAAACAATTTATGAGTTTGAGTGGCACAGTGGGATATGAGGAATTAGAATATTTTTTCAAATTATTACAGTAGTTACGTTAATAGACTTTCGGAAAATGGTAGTGATATTTTAAAGTTTAATAGCACATAAAGTACATAATAGATAGTATAAAACAATACTTGAATTTGAAGTCTGTAGTTGTACTATCTAATAATTAATCTACGAAATACCACTGCCATTAGTGCCATTCACGTATCATACACGTGCGCACACGGCGCGACCCGTCGACATTCGTACAACATTCCGTATTCCGTTCAGTTCAAATTGGCATTTCGTTTTCTCATTTTGTATACCGAATAGTAAAATAATCGAATTCCGAAAGTTCCGAATTTTGTGCACCGAACAGTAAAATAATCGAATTCCGAAAAGTTCCGAAATAATAGGAACCTTCCGATTTTTTGAACAATCGGAAACTTTCCGATTATTCATTCCGGATAGGCCCATCACTAATTCTTTCATTTCACCAGTTTGCTACTGTATGTTCATATGTGCGTTCATGTTGACAGCCGTATGACGTTTCACTACAATATTTTATATTTTTTATATTTATATATTTTATATTTACATATTTATACATATTTAATTGGAATTGTATTTTCTTTTTTTTCCCTTTTAAGAATTGTAAAATTTTTGTTCTCTAACATTATTGTTATTATAGCATGTCAATAAAAAATAAATTTTTTCTATTATTATTTTTAATAATATTTATACTCGTATATTATATAAAAGCACTATTTAAGTTACATTTGAATGTGCGGCCCGCATAAAAAAATTTATTTTGAAAATGGCCCGCCGTCCGAAAAAGGTTGTCGACCCCTGGCCTAGCTCAACATAGCTAAGACTTCAACAATTTCAGGCAGATTATCTCCAAGCTATTACCATTGCGCAATGGAAGTAGCTGAGGAGTTTAGAGTGGTGAATGAATGGACCAATGCATGGACGGAAGGTTCAGCTGATGATTACATCCCAATACCTGATCCAACTCAAGGATCCCATGGATCAAAGCTACCACGCCGGCTCTGGACAAAACTAAACAGAGTGCGAACTGGACATGGCAAGTATGCTGACTCCTTATATATGTGGAGAAGAACGGAATCCCCACAATGTGATTGTGGAGCCGAATGACAAACCATCCGCCACATAGTATCAACATGCCCCAATCGTGCCCACCCTGGTTAGCTTGAAGATTTTGCGCTATGTACACCCGACGCAATTGAATGGTTAAGTAATTTAGACATTGACATATAGATCTATATTGTATTGTAATGTGCTTTGTTTTTTTTGTAATCTTTTTACTGTGATCGTATTGTATACAGGGTGTTATTTAAGTACGTGGCCAAACTTCAAGAGGTAATTCTTTGAGTGATTCTAAGACGAAAAGTGTATATAAATATAGGTCCGGCAATGCTTCGTTTTCAAGATACAGGGTGTCAAACTTTTTTTAAAAAATCATTTTTTCGTAAAAATTTTAATAATCCTTCAGCCGATTTTGTTGAAATTTGTCAGTGTTATTTATGGTAGAAAGGGGCTAATTTAGCCCTAACTAGATTAAAATTATTAAATTCAGTGGCGTCCCGGGGGGCACCTTAACCAATATTTTTGACAAAAAAAATGTGCGCCACTGACTTCTTTAGAACTTTTATATTCTTTTTCGCATTAAACAGCAAAAAATACAACTTTGTTGTCTCTTTATTTTTTTTTCGTATCTTGCTTCGTTTTTGAGAAAAAAAAATAAAAATCACTTTATTGCATGTCCCTGGGACAACATAATACAAAATTAAAACTACCAAACTATCAAAAACTGGGGTGTACCTGTTATTTTTTTCCATATCAATAGTCTATTTTAGTCTTAGAAATTGTTATAAAAATTAATGCTAGCTAAAAAATATTTTTTGTGTTTTATTAATTATTAAAAAATGTTTTTGCTGTCCATGGACATGCAATAAAGTCGTTTTTATTTTTTTTTCTCGAAAACGGAGCAAGATACGAAAAAAAAGAGCCAAAAAAGTTGTATTTTTAGCTGCTTAATGCGAAAAAGTTCTAAAGAAGACAGTGGCGCCCATTTTTTTGTCAAAAATATTGGTTAAGGTGCCCACCGGGACGCCACTGAACTTAATAATTTTAATCTAGTTAAGGCTCAACTAGCCCCATTCTACTATAAATAACACTGACAAATTTCAACAAAATCGGCTGAAGGATTATTAAAATTTTTACGAAAAAATTATTTTTAAAAAAAAGTTTGACACCCTGTATCTTGAAAACGAAGCATTACCGGACCTATGTTTATATAAACTTTTCGTCTTAGAATCACTCATAGAATTACCTCTTGAAGTTTGGCCACGTACTTAAATAACACCCTGTACATTCCATACACTAAATAAATAAAATTGCAGTCACAAAAAAAAACAAATGATATTTTCTGCTGTCTACTGTCCACGGCATACCATCAAAAAGGAACAATTTTAAACTTTCTTTAATACCCTTGAACCTTGTTTCATAGCGGGTGAAGTCTATAATGCCAAAAATCAAATATGACGCTCGAGAATAACACTAGCCTGCGGCAGAGAACTATCTAAAGCATGAGAAGAACATAATCTACACTGTTTATCCACATTTGAACCTACATACTGGCCTTCGGATCTTAATAAGATCCTAGATTGGGGCTGAGTCCTGCCTGGATCTATCCTTAGATCACTCACCAGTACTCATTATTATATTGGCTGTTTCCTAAAAAACGCCGCAACCGATAACTCCGTTGTTTTAAATTTGAGACCCAACAAACTATATATATTCTTAAATGGCAAAACAAGAGCTACCTTTCAACTGTTTTGAGCAACGATGTTCAACTTTTTTATTTTAAATAGAACACCCTGTATATTTTTACATATTTTAATTCAGGATGAAATTCTGCATGCAGTACTATGCTTCATTTGTTTTTTGGACACTTAGAAATGTTTAAAATATTTTTTTAATATTGCATGTAGTCAGTCATACAGTACCATAAAATTTTCAAGTGTGCCGTGGAAAACAATCAGAATGTTGAAATATTTTATTGGAAACAAATTTAAACAAAACTACAAAAGGTATCTACAAGTATTTCTCAAACTGACCGCCACCTTGTTGAACACACAACTAATATCTTCTAGTTACTCCATTGGTCGCATTCAATATCAAATTGGGAAGTATTTCGCGACAAGCATTGCTAATCCTCTGCCTCAGAATTTCTTCGTTTTCTGGACGTGTTAGATAATACTTCAACATTCTGATTGTTTTCCACGGCACACTTGAAAATTTTATGAAAATTATTTTAAACATTTCTAAGTGTCCAAAAAACAAATGAAGCATACTACTGCATGCAGAATTTCATCCTGAATCCAAATATGTAAAAATATACAGGGTGTTCCGTTTAAAATAAAAAAAGTTGAACATCGTTGCTCAAAACAGTTGAAAGATATTTACAAACGGGCGATGTCAAAAGATAGCTCTTGTCTTGCCATTTAAGAATATATAGTTTGTTGGGTCTAAAATTTAAAACAACGGAGTTATGGGTTGCGGCGTTTTTTAGGAAACAGCCTGTATAGCACCCAAGTATAACAAACATAACAACCCCCAACACTTTCCACAAGCCGTACAAACTGGGGCAATTTTTGAGAATTGTTTACCGAAAAAATACAATTAACTACATCACAAAAACAGGAAACGAACTATTTAAGAGCGGGACCGTAGTAGTGGGGACTCGATTGTAATTTTAATTTCCACACGAATTACGGAATAACAGCGCAAGAGGGCGGTAGTATAAGAAATACCTCTAATAAATGAATTTGGGTAGCAGATTTATCGTTCACGCTTCTATCAAAGAGAGGGCGCTAAAGTTTTAGATAGAGGTTACTATTGCGTGCATTTCCAAGAACTGATGTGTCGCCTGAACGGCTGTTATTGTTATCGCTTTGTAGCCGCCCCCGCGTGTTTGCTGGTTTCGTGTTTCATGCTGCGCTCGCATATTTCGCTATTCTCGGACTTCGGCCGGTGGTCCGCTCTGAAAGTACACATTGCCCTTGCTATCGAATTTGACAAAGAGAAAGCTTCTGCAACGCCCAATTTCAGTTTTCGAGATGACACGGGTTATGTATGTGCAAACGCACTTTGAAGGATTTTTAAAAAAGTTGCCCTGAACCAGTGCTGCCAGATCTACCGTTTTTACGGTAGATCTACCGTTTTCACACTCTATCTACCATTCTACCACAGAGACTAGTAATTCTACCGCAAAACTGAAAACAGAGGGAGGTATTAGAATTTAGTATCTAATAATAAAAGTAAAGTAAAGAAACCATAATCAATGGACAATCGATAAAACTATGAATGACGATTCGGTGCCTCATCTCTATGCAGACGTCGACAACGACGTATTTCGGGTATACCCAGGGCCAGAAGCGACTAGCTGCGATTGCGGTTTGACTTTGCGTCGTAGCGTCGTTAGTTAGTATTTCCCCGAATCCCTGAGCCAGCACCTTTTAATATATTTACCCATCGACTTGTGTCGTGTCTTGTATAATTAAAAGTGTGGTTTTTGAATGTTTTGACTGTATATGATCAAGAGGTGAGAAGTTAATAAAGTAAGTTTTTTTCTTATAAAAATTTTTAAGGTCAAGATAAAATTGGCAAAACTGCTTTTTGAAAATTATTAGGAAATTTATTTTTGTCAGGTTTTTCTGTAAATGACTTGTGTCATTTTGACATTTAAAATTAAATTGTCAGCTTTTCTTTTTTGAAACTGAATACGCGTAGAAAACGGAATCTTTTAAAATTAAATGCAAAAAAAGCATTTCTGAAGTGTGCAGCAAAACTGTTGGATCTGCATCCTAACATACCAGAAGAAGACGTTTACAAAAGATTAGCAAGATATTTTGATGTACATAGAACTTTATGCCAGATTTGACATTTTCCACCAATTTTTAGTTCCAAAAAGTTACTAAAACAAATTCTACCAACATATATTTTTTTAAAGGAATCCAAGTTATGCCAACATAAACCCTAAATTCTTTGACCTTGAAAATTTTTATAGGAAAAAAACGTACTTTACCTAATATCAAAATGTTAAGCATCTATAATGTATGTTTTAAATTTTAGAAAACGAAATTATGACGTCATATGACGGCTACCGTTTTCAATTCTAAATCTGCCGTTTTCTATACGGCGATTCTACCGCCGTGGCCATTTTAGATCTGGCAGCACTGCCCTGAACCGGCTTCGAACTCGCTACCTACCTAACGCTCGTAGGAGCATTTCTTTCTCTGTCGCTCGCGCACGCAAATCTCGTGTTTGTTTTTACTGCCTCTAACCCGCGCCTAGTGCTCTCTCTCTCTCTTGAATTGAACTGTTCGGTCGAATAACTGTTATGTGCTTCTGTTTTTCGGATCCGTTGTTCGTTCTCTACTTATTTTTTCTTTTTAACTTAAAACCCTTTCTATTTTCTTCTTACGTACAAGTCCATCGTTTTTTATATGTATCTTTATTTTAATTCTTTGCTTAAATACTTTTAATATCAATCTTTCACTTGTTCATGTCCTGTCTTACGTTTTCCTTGTAAAAAACTCATTCTTAGGTTTTCCTTAAAACACGCTTTTCATGTTAACCTTTTGTTTTTTAAATATTTTCTTGCGTTTTAGTTTAAAAAAAAAACGCTTTTTTCATATGGATCTTTCGTTTTTAAAATCTTTTCTTACGTTTTAGTTTTAAAAAATTCTTTTTTATATGGATTGTATGTTTTTTAAATTTTCTCTTACGTTTTTCTGTAAAACAAAAACTGTTTTTCCACGTGAATCTTACGTTTTTATCTTTTTTCTTACGTTTTAGTTTTAAAAAACTCTTGTAATCTATAAAGTATTATCATCAGAAACTACCATAAATAGAATGAGCATTTTTTCTTTAGAATTTATATATATATATATAAACCGTAATTCCTTTACAGGAATCATTGGCGTCTTATGTAGACTCTTCAATCCTCTTCGGCTGGATTAGTGCCTTAATTTCTTTCATATGTTCTTGTTTGATTTAGTTTGTAGTACAATGTTTTTCCATTCTTTTCTGTTGGTGGTTCTTTTCTTCCAGTCCGTAACATTCATCCTTCTCAGGTCTTTTAAAACTTCATCTTTCCATCTATGTCTAGGTTTCCCTTGTGGTCTGGTCAGATCTGGTTTCCATTCCGTTATTGTCCTAATCATTCGATTTTCCTGTGTTCTTTCCAAGTGTCCTAACCAACGTATTCGTTGTGCCTTTATTTCTCTGTTTATGTCTTCTCCTTTTATTTCGTCTTATTTAGAATTTATAGCTTATGTTAAAATTTGTAGCATTTTTATGTACGGCTATCGCCTTAAAAATCTGGTACACCAAAAACATCTTCCCTTTGTGAATACGACTGAAATAACATAAGTTACGTCCATAATATGTTGGTGTCACTGTAAGTCTATGTCAAATTCGAGGTTAGCAGGTTAGGTTTTGCGTCAGTTTGTGTCAAAACTGACGCAAAACCTAACCTGATAACCTCGAATTTGACATTGGATTACAGTGCCACCAACATATTGTGGACATACCTTATGTTATTTCAGTCGTATTCACAAAGGGAAAAATTTTTTGGTGTGCCAGATTTTTAAGGCGATAGCCGTACTTATTATTAATACTATTTTTGTTCAATAGAGAGGCCGAAAACGACGATGTATTGAAAATAACGTAGTTTAATAATAGATACTCTCTGTTTTTGTTATTTTCTCTGCGTTGTAATGCGACTATAAAGTCTCTTATTATTTTCCATTAGTGGTATGTTATAGATATTAACGATACAAGTTTGAATATGAGCTTCTTCACGATACGAGTTTGACTGCCAAAACGAGGCGGTGAGTCGAGTTTTGTGGCAACCAAAGGATTCTCATAAGCAAACGTGTATTTTTCAATATTTTATCTTCATCAATAAATTCAGGTATTTTCCAGTACATTGCAAAGTTTAAATTTCCCGCCATCGTGCTCTGCATGTCCATACGAAAATTCTAACTTGGTAATGAGTTTTATGTAGCACTGTGTCCCCATACCTTCATCATAAGCCAAACGCATTTCAGTTTTACCGCTTTCAATTCAAATTTTGCGATAATTGCGCAAAATTTTGCCGCTAAAACTGGATTCCATTTACATAACCAAAATCGCAATTCACAAATCACCAGGTATGTCATGTGACGTCACAGAACAGTGACGGCGCCATCTATCAAACAGTTGCCCAAGTTTAGGGCAGCTATTATGGTGAACGCGTATTACAGTTTTACAATTCTCGCACTAAAATCTGTCGTTTAGGTTTATTTGTCTAGCAATGTGGTTTATATTCCACAATTAGTTTTATAATAACATTATCTAAGGAATAAGCTATTAACATGTCAAGTTTGGACCAAAAAGAAATTCAAATATTTATATTTTATTTATTTAATATTTCTGTTACTTGACTTCGCATCCAGGTGAAATTTGATCACACCCTTCAGCGTGTTGTTTTCTAACAATATATATGAAAATAATTGGTTAATTTTAATTGTGAACGACGTCGAACAGATTTTTAAATACCGTGTTGTTTCTATGGTGCTGCCAAGTTATGACCTAACAACTACCAAAATTCTTAAAGAACTACTAGAAAAGGCAACAAAACTTATTACCTATATAATCGACTGTCACAACAGTGGAAAGTGGCTCAAATAGTCATGGTGCCAAAACCTGGTAAAAATCAAGAAGATATACGAGGTATGTAAATTAAGTGATGAGACTGACAATGTAATCGTTCGATCTGGCAACACTGGCGACGCAGGACTTGGAGAAGCGGTAGGTGAACATGTGATACGCCTTCATTGCGAGTTTGAACTCCGCTCGAGTCATTTGGTTGTGCGTAGCGAATTTTTTCGTAAAACAGTTTTTCCTAGTGCGTTCTAAAAATGAGCGACATCAATTTCGAGCAACAGTGTGCTATCAGGTTTTGCTTCAGCGGAAACTTTTACAAAACTCCAGCAGGCCTATGGAGACAGTGTTTTGTCAGGGGCCCAGTTTTTTTGGTGGTTTAAGGCATTTTCAGAAGAAAGAGGGTTGACTGAAGATGAACCACGTAGTGTAAGGCCTTCATCTTCAAGATCAGATAAAAATGTCGACAGAAAGTGGGATCTTGTGCATGCAGATCGTCGGTTAATAGTCAAAATCATCGGGGAAGAGTTGAATTGGACTCACACTACCGTTCATCAGATTTTGATCAACGAATTGGGGATGAGAAAAATCTGTGCAAAAATGGTTCCAAAAAACCTTTCCCAGGACTAAAAGGACATCAGGAGGGGAAGGCACCTTGATTGTTTGGAATCGATTAAAAATGATCCCCATTTTCTGGAAAGTACGACCCGGAAACCAAGCGTCAGAGCATGGAATGGGCCGAAAAAGCAAAAATGAGCAAGTGGAACATTAAATGCCTGCTGATTTGCTTTTTCAATAGCCAGGGAATCGTCCACAAAGGGTTTGTGCCTCAAGGCCAAACGGTCAATCAACACTTTAACTTCTTGAAAAGCTTCGAAAAAGGGTCATGCGTGTGAGACCAAACATCAACAACTAGGTGATGCATCATGACAATGCGCCTTGTCACACAGCGATTTCAATAAGCGAGTTTTTGGACAGTAAAAACATTTCTGTGGCTCCTCAGACTCCTTACTCGCCTGCCTTGAGTCCTTGTGACCCTTTCATTTTCCCGAGATTGAAAAATCACCTCAAGGGACGCGATTTTGGGACACTTGAAAACATTCAAAATGCTGTAACCGACCAGCTGAAGACTATTCCAGTATCCGAGTTCCAGCACTGCTATGAGGATTGGAAGAACCGTCTCCGGCGCTGTGTGGCTTCCCAATGAACTTATTTTGAGGGAGACAATATTGAATTGTAATTCTATTCGAATAGATTGAAAAAAATCAGTCCCATTATTTAATTTACATACCTCATAACTTCATATACACATCAGCCTACTGCCTGTTATATCCAGTTTTTGAAAAGATACTACTTCAAAAAATAAAGCCAGCTCTTGAAGAACGAAACATCAAATCACCAATTTGGTTTTCGGGAAGGTCATGGCATAATAGCGCGAGTAACAGAGTAACTACGACAATTAATCACACTCTACACCTACAACAGTATTGGTCGTCTGTGTTCCTTGACATAAGACAGGCTATTGTAAAAGTTTGGCACACAGGTCTGTTGTATAAGATTGAAGAAGGCGTTACCAACAGAATATTACGAATTAATTGAAACATACGTAGCAAAAAAAGTTTCCAAGTCAAATTTAAAGATGCACACACAATCAACCACAACCAATACAAGCTGGAGTATCTCAGAGCAGCATTTTAGGACCAGTCGTATACCTTTTATATACAGTGGGTTTACCTACAACACCACAATAGTAGTTTGTACAACGAGAGTGGATATGGACATTCCACTCGAGTTGTACAGTGTATTTTTTCTACGACCTATCAATGGAAAAGAATGGAAAATTAAAAGAAAATTTATTCAACGCTAATTAATAAGATATCTTACAACAAAATCACGTTTGCCACAAACAGGGCACAGCAGGGCGTGCCCATTGCAAAACAAACAATTAATGAAAGTTGCCTAGGTAATCACGACTAACGTGGTTTGTGATTGGTGTATTTCATATCCACCCTTGTGTGGATTCCAAAATAAAATAATTAGGATACTGACGCTCCAAGATGTTTCTAACTGGCTTCTTCAACAAGACATCCCTAGGATCAAACAGGAAATCGAAAGTGTTACTGCAAAGTATCAAGCAAAAAATAATGTTCATACAAACTATCTAACTGTGATGCTACTAGATAGATCATATGTCAAAAGACCTAAAAGACACGATCCATTAGACTTAGTTAATAGGTTAAATAAAGATTTAGTTTCAGTTAAGTTTCTTAGTTATTAATTAATTTTTGAGTTTATATCAATACGTAGATACTAATTAGCATAATTTCCTCATGTCACATATTACATCTAAATAACTTATTGAATGTTATTACAACATAACAGATTATAACTAATTTGATGAATTAAATATATGAAAAAAAACTTCCTACTGAAAGCATATTAAAATGTAAAATGGCAAAAACATATTTAGATCTACAAAACATGTATGTCTCTACAAATAATGCATAATTACGTAAACATAATTTAGCAAACAAGTGTCCTTTGGAGAAAAAAGTGTTGATCCAGTTTCACCTGAACGAAACAGGAAAAATATTTTGGAAAAAGAAAAAAATACAAAAGTTTAAACTATTATTTAGTCATGAGTGTCACTTTCTGTAAGCCTGTTAAAATGCACAATGTATGCACTTTTTAATCTACTACACTGTTGGCCAGTACTATATACGATCAATAAATCATTAGAAAACTATTTGTGGAGTAAATTTACTTCCCCAGTAAACTAATGAACTAATGAATAAAATGTCATAAGCATTAACGTTTTGATGCGCTTTTGTTTACTTTAACAACGAATTAAAGTTAACCTGTACGGATTTATTAGCCGAATAAAGTTATTTTGTGTTTATAATACACAAATCTACAGAGTAAATCAAGTGATTCTCAAAGTAAATTTTATTTAAGAAATAAAAAGTTTTATAATACCGAGCATGTGTGTAATAAATATAAATGTCTCAATACCTTCTCTTTGTGGAATCTTGCAATATTAAATTCCATATGTTATTACAACACCTACATTCTTAATACTGAAGTTGCACAAATTGGTAACTGCATGGTTACATTTTTATTTGCTGTGAAACAATGTAGGTCATAAACTATAAAAAGCAATATTTATAAGGTACCGACGTTTTGTATTTATTAACGTGGCTAGTTAGCAATGTAACAAAATTTAGATTATACACGACAAAGGTGATTTAAATCAAGTGTTAACAGAACTATACAGGGTTTTTCAATTTCAAGGATTTCCATTGGGATTTGGAAAACTGTAAGGAATATGAAAATGGTTATTATGGCAAAGTTGGACATTTGAATGCTGAGTAATATTAAAAATAATAAATTGAACCTAATCATCTTAGTTTTCGAGTTGTACACGAAAAAAAAAGTCGAATTCTGTTTTTTTGTCTATAATTATACATATAACCAAACTGTTTTGCCACTTTTTGAAGGGGAATTCAAATATGATTTTATATTTTTATTTGTTTTCAAAACTTTTCAGATATTAGTAAAAACTTACTTAAATGCACATCAAATATGTATATTAGGGAGGAACGAAAAAATGAAAGTCTTTTTTAAAAATTCTAATAGTGCGGAAAAGCTGCCTCTTAGTCTACTCACTACTCGTGACAAATTTGGTTAACCTAAAGCCGCGTCCACATTAATAAATATTTACGTTGTGCGTTGTATTTGACGCAAATTTGTGCGTGTGCATTGAAATTAACGTAGATATGGACAGTTCGCCGAACACAAACGCATACAAATATTTTCGTGATGAATGACGTACGCTATCCATCGCCCAGTTGGTTTTTACTTGATCAAAGAGATTTGCAGCGCAACGTTGTGCTGATGTAGACGTATGTTGGTAGTGCATTTATGTGTTCGCGTTGTTTTAATTTTAATTTATTTTTAGGAATGAACTTTCTAACTTGCAGAAAGAAATTATTAATTAACCATGCCCCGTTACTCATCATTAGTAAACAATAATAGGCTGCCTTTAATAATGCACGATTAAATTCGAAAAAATAAGAATAAACTAAATAATAAGACGTTACTGGATGACACAACTTGATCAATATAAAAATCAAGATGGCGTGGTGGTAGCGGTTTGTTAACGACAATAGCAATTGATGAAAGCACAGGACAATTCCTCAACTTTCTTTGTATGTCATCAGTGGATTATAAACTCCTTATTAATATGATTGGGCCAAAAATCAAGAGAATAGATACAAAATGCCATTGATATTTAGGCTTCCACAACAATGTATACTTCTGGTACTCTTGAATGAGTGCCAATACACCTTCGTTGTTCCATTCCATCTGCTGTTATTACTCTTTATTTCCACAAATGCTGCAAATATAAAACTTACTAATAATAAGAGAATGCACATGCGCCGCGCTTCAAATCGACGAACAGGCGGATCACCAACACACATTTGTGCGTCGATAAATGATGCACCTGCATTAAATTTGCGCCGCAAGTGCGCTACATTTTGAAATACAACACACAACGTAAATATTCATTAATGTGTACGCGGCTTAAGATAACGTCTTGAGATGCCCTAATGGCTTTGAAAGTTGCCAGTATGTGGTATCACCACAACTAATTTCGTTTAAACTGTGCATTGTGCAAGAAGCATGATTTCGGCACTTCATGTCATGTGTCAAATACACATTATGGTGTTACCTTAGACCTATTTCTGTCGAGAAAGTGAACTGAACTTCATATTTTGGAAAGCGATTTTATTATAACTTGCAGGAGACTTTTTTGTTGTTCATAATATTGCAAGATTGCAAGATTGAAAGCAGTACCTGAGCCTGAAGACGATGATAGTTCATTTTCGTCTGAAAATTCAGACAATTATTTACTCAAAGCGCCAATTGATGAGCAAAAATCATTGACATTGAAAGGAGAAAACTCTCAAATGAGACTTGAAATGTCTGCATTTGCAATAGCCTGTGATAGGACAGGTGTGTCAGATAGATATGCAACACTACTAGCAAGTGCGTTCTAGAGGATATAGGAATAATTACACAAGAAGACCCTTCTATTATCATTGACAGAATGACAGTAAGAAGGCAACCACAAAAGTCCCGTAGAGAATTGCAAAAAAAGTAAATAAAGATTTCGTCTCCTTGCAAGGATTATATTTTGATGGTCGTAAGGACAAAACACTCGTCCAAGAAAAAAAAAGAAATAAAGTTCTACCGCAAAACAGTTACAGAAATTGGTCATGAGTCACCTTCATCTGGTTCTGCTGCAAGCATTACGTCAAGCACCATTGACTTTCTGACTGAGAACAAGTTGATACTTCAAAGCACATAGTACTGCGGTTACTATAGGACTAAAGAGTGGAGTTATGAAAGCATTAGAAGAATTTATTGAAAAGCATTGCAGTGGGCTAGTGTGCCAGCACTATGTAACTGAGCTTCTTATACGTCATCTATTTTCAACACCTAGATGGATTCACTACTGGCCATCGCTGATTTGTAGGTTCTATCAGAAAGCCACTAGATAACTGCGAGAACACTAATATTTCTATTAATTGTTTGTTATAGCTGTATTATTTAATAAAATTAAAAAGTTGACAAAATATGACTATTGTAAGTAGTGATGGGCATAACCGGACAATTTTCATAACCGAATTGTTTGCATTCGAAGTATATACATAACCGATTGATTATTTGAAATAATCATTCGACATAAATTTTGGCTCTCGATTCGTTCGATTAAGTCAGCCGGTTTGCCGGTTGGCAGTTCACCGTCATCTGCATCGGCATTGTAACTTGCAGATAGCAGAGGAACTCAGTTAATCGTTAATTATAATAATTGTATAAATGATTTTTATTGATTTACTAAGGAGTTTAAACCATTGAGATAGCTATATCATACTAATCATAAAGAAATATAAATCTGCGAATAAAGAAGTATCTATTGAATCTATTTTTAGTTCCTAAAATTCTCTAGTAGCCACCCCTTCCCTTTTCGCTTGCACATCATACCGGTATATTTTTGAATCCATCATTTTCTACGTTCAGCCTTCTGCGGTTCTAAGGACACACACTTAAAATTTTCAACATCGAAATCCACTTCTTGTCCCGACTGCTCCGTTATTAAAAATTAATATAAATCTTTTACGATATTGTAAAATCTTATTTCGCTTTCTATTTTTATTAGGCATAATCAACCGCGTTTTGAAGCAAAATTTAGGCCGTTATCAATTAATACCAACACAGCTTCGGCAAATCTCATACTCCGCAGAGTGTTATCTTTAATAGAAACACAGCCCCATAAATTTACCTCGTCGACTGGGAGTCTCAAATGTCTTAATAACATCAACAAGCAGCCACCGAGCCTCCCTTGGGTCAATAAGTACATACGTAGAAAAGGTTATATGAGTTATGAATGACGTATTATTTACAGAATTTCGATCACTCGCAGGTCGCTGAGACGCGGCACGTAGTACGTATCAGGATGAGGTTATTTTTCATCCGAATACTTGGAACGAAAACCGAGTTACACAGGTTATTTCAATAACCGGATAACCGGTTATTTTTTATTCGAATAAGCCCATCACTAATATTGTAAGTCATGTTTTTTTGTTAGAAGATTTTGCAGCTAATTTTGTTGTTAATATCAAGCTTTACTAATGGTTGTAAGTGAAATCATTAGTTGTGTCAAAGCATGTTAGTTATTTTTCATCGAACATCATTTTAAAAGTAACGTTTTGCTATTTAATATAGCTTCTTCAGACTTGATACAATTGGTTTTTATCTTTTGTTTTGTTTTTTCTTTTTTAATTCAATGTTAGTAGGTTAGGTTTTGCGTCATTCTATGTCAAAACTGACGCAAAACCTAACCTGCTAACCTCGCATTTGACATAGACTTACAGTTCCACCAACATAAACAGTGCCAACCTAATAAAAAAAAAATCAATCATTTATAGTCACTCGGTATATGTTCAAAGTCATAAAGTGGTTCTAGTTTTATACTATTAATTTCAGTTTTAAAATGGTTTAAGAATACTGTAAAATTGGATTTCACCATTTGGTATTTTAAGTAGTTTGTGGTTATTTGGTTAGTTGTTTGAAATTATTTCCTTTTTTTATTTCCTCTCTTTTTCCTCTTTCTTAGACCTGTTATAGATGTTTAAAAGGTAAGGAAATTTGATTTATGTTATAAATTATTTCTGGTGTTATTAATTTGGTATTTCTTTTTTTACTTCCTTTTACTATAAAGGAAGTATTGGATTCACCCCAAAAATTCGAAATTGAGTTTTCAACGGATCTTCACGTTTTAGAGTCCCCTGATCCCAAAAAACATATTTTTTTTCATTGGTCTGTGTGTCTGTCTGTGAACAGAATATCTCAAAAACGAAAAGAGGTATGGCGTTGAAACTTCATATATAAGTTTTGTGTACTATGTAGATGAGACAGCAAGCTTTTGAAGAAAATCGCATAACCGAAAGTAGGTGTTTACTCTTGTGATTTTTCAGTTTTTTTCGATTTTTTCAAAAACGGCTCCAACGATTTTTTTTAAACTTTACATTTTTCTTACATTTTTAATGTGTATTGATGTGAGATAGGTGATTTTCCAGTCGAATACTTCGAAAGTTGGTTTCTTTTGTTTTTTTCTATTTTTTTTATTAACTCCTATTTTAAATAAAACACCCGGTATATTATTACATTTTTGAATTCACCTTAAAATTCTAGAGAAAATTTGTCTCTTTAACTAACACTCGATTTTGTACCGTTTTTGTAGAATTTGTAATTTTTGAAAATTTTTAACAAAGGGTTAAAAATTAAAAATGAAATTTTTGACTAATTATAAGATCACTGTAAAAGGAAGTTGTGTGAGTGTATCACACCAGATTTTTTAAGTTAAAATGGTTGATTTCGTATTTTTATTTTGATTTTCAAATTGCTGTTATTAGTAAATTTTCCTTTAGTACTTTACTTTTTTCTCATTTGCGTTGGTGTTCTTCCACCCTGGTTTTGAGGTTTTTTAAGTTGTTTTAATTTCTATATAAGTATTTAAGATACAAAGGAGTCCTTTTTTTTTTGTATTATTTTCAATTGGTTTGTTGTTTTTTTTTATAAGTTTCTTGGTTTTTTTTTATTGAACTTTCTGTTTCGGGATCACTTTTGGTTTTTTAATCGAGCAAAACCACCACTCTGTTAAATTACTTTTTAAGAATTTGCTGTAGAACTTATTCGTTTTGTTTATGACATTTTTCAATTGAAAACTTATGATTGTGTTTATTGAGATTTTTCTTAAAGTGGTAATTGACTTTTTGTTTTAAAAGTGTTGCTGTTCTTGTTTGTATTTGTTTATAGCTTGTTATTATTTTTTCGAAATGGGATGGGCAAAAACGTTCTTGATTTTTTGGTTGATCTGTTTAGGTTATATAGTAGGTTTGGAAATTTGTTTTTTCCCTTTGTTTTGGTTAATTATTAACTTTTTTGGAATTACTTGTGTTTGATTTGATTATTCTTAGCAAGACTTGGCCATCTTTGTTTAGGCTAATTTTGGCCTGTGTATTTTACTTTCTGGTGTTGGGATCCTAATTTTCTCTGCAATTTGTTGATGTGTTTTACTGTTGTAAATTTTGTGGGTGTTGGTTAGGAGCCTTCTGAAATTAATTGGCTCAACCAAAAAATCAAGAACGTTTTTGCCCATCCCATTTCGAAAAAATAATAACAAGCTATAAACAAATACAAACAAGAACAGCAACACTTTTAAAACAAAAAGTCAATTACCACTTTAAGAAAAATCTCAATAAACACAATCAAAAGTTTTCAGTGGCAATTTTGCTCGATTAAAAAACCAAAAGTGATCCCGAAACAGAAGGTTCAATAAAAAAAAACCAAGAAACTTATAAAAAAAAACAACAAACCAAGTGAAAATAATACAAAAAAAGGACATCCCTTGTATCTTAAATACTTATATAGAAATTAAAACAACTTAAAAAACCTCAAAACCAGGGTGGAAGAACACCAACGCAAATGAGAAAAAAAGTAGAGTACTAAAGGAAAATTTACAAATAACAGCAATTTGAAAATCAAAATAAAAATACGAAATCAACCATTTTAACTTAAAAAAGAAATAACAAATTAATAACACCAGAAATAATTTATAACATAAATCAAATTTCCTTGCCTTTTAAACATCTATAACAGGTCTAAGAAAGAGGAAAAAGAGAGGAAATAAAAAAAGGAAATCATTTCAAACAACTAACCAAATAACCAAATGGTGAAATCCAATTTTACACTATTCTTAAACCATTTTAAAACTGAAATTAATAGTATAAAACTATAACCACTTTATGACTTGGAACATATATAAATATTAAAAAAGAAAAAACAAAACAAAAGATAAAAAACTTTTGTGCCTTTTAAATATGTGTCCCAAAAATTTTTTAAATTGTTATAAACAAATTGTATCAAGTCTGAAGAAGCTATATTAAATAGCGAAACGTTACTTTTAAAATGATTTTTAATGAACAATAACTGACATGCTTTGACACAACTAATGATGTCACTTACAACCATTAGTAAAGATTAATATTAACAACAAAATTAGCTGCAAAATCTTCTAACGAAATACAATAGTCATATTTTTTCAACTTTTTAACACTAATATTGTAGATTTCGATAAAATTGAAACTGACCTACCTTCCACTGATGTGACAGATCTCAGCACAGATCAGAAGTACTTAATAGAAATGTGTATGTTCGGTAAGCTTGTCCAGAAGAACAGGTTCACTTTCTTAATCAAGATGGCTAACTGCTGCTAACCGTCTTCTACAATTGTATATAGGCAGTGATAATCCAGCGGCAAATCTTCGAACTTTTGTTGAATACGTTATTAAAGTCTATGCTCCAACGTGGTTTGACATCAAATCTAGCCCATCTTGCAAGGATGGCTGTCATTCAAAGAAACGGCTATTGTGGTCACCCGGAAAACATTTTGTTGGCAATGATCACTGATGAGTGGATGGATATTAGAGAGCTGGGCTTACGGTGTATTATGTAGGCTCAAACCAAAATGAGAGGACAACGGTCATTTAAAATCCCTCCTCTGAACTATGAGACGCGAGACTACGTAGACCTTATCTTATGGCAAAAATGCAAAGTTACTGAACCACCTTTAACATTTGAGATTTCTGACGAGGACTTTGACGTTATGGTGAAGACTGGAAAAGGGAATGTGCCTGTAGATGAGTTAGCACGATTTTCCTGTCACACTCAAGTTGTGGAGAGATGTGTGAAATTCATCACGGAAGCAGCAGCAGCAGTTTGTGGTCAAGTTGCAAGAGATGGGTTTATTCGCGCAAGACTCGAATCATGGAAAGTGTTGCTTAGTTTTGAAACGAAAGTGGAATATCTCACTAAAACTGAATAATCCTTTGATACAACTGCATCCAAAGAGATTTAGGGTATCTTAAAAGCTGCACATGCAATGATTTAGTACACGGAAATTAGTCAAATTTATGTGGAACAGAAAAAAACAATTATAAGCTGAAATTTCTAGGATAGATAGCTTATGTGTGTAGGAATACATATCAAAAAAGTTCCCACCCCCAAGGGTAAGCTTCATCCCTCTCTCACCCCCTTTAGGGACGCCGCACTGGTTTTTTTACAATATCTTTTAAACACTTTATCTTAAGGAAAAAACATAAGTATAGAAAAAGTTTTGTCATAGTATTCTCTACAAAAAAAGGTTCTATGGTATGTATCGATATTTTTATTACTTTTTATGTTATTAATTTGTGACGAAAAAGATTGTCAAATATTTGTAAATTGGTTGAAGCAACACTCACCCTTCGTTACATCCAATAATTTGATAACCTTGTCAAGTGGTATCGTTGGTACTGACAATATTAATTGTTACAAAGCAAGAGAAATCGGGAAGCAATCTATGAATAAACTCATAAAAAAAGGAGGCACGTGTGGTACATTTAAGTTAAAGCGTAATAACATGGTTAAACCATTAGCATTTATAAACCCTGTATCGAAAACCAAGGATAAAATATAACAGGTTGATTCTACTCAATTATTCCAAAGAATAGTCTGCACTGTGCGCACAGCGCCTGAATTATAGCATTGTTTTGCCTTTGAACTTGCGGCGATGCCTTTATCTATATTTGATGAAAGAGGGCTGATGAGAAAAACCAAAATTTTCAAATCCGTACCAGAACGTCCATTTGATGTCGCCAACTGTGAGTATGTAATTGATGGCGGCAATCTAATACATCGTGTTGTATGGCCGAGTCAGGACACATTTAAGGAGATTTACAGCACATACGTAAAATTTGTTAGAAGGCATTATGGGAAAAATGTCGCAATTATTTTCGATGGTTACGGTAATAATCCTACCAGCACAGAAAGTATTGAATGCCAACAACGAATTTTAACAAGAACATCTCCCAAAGTTATTTTTGAGCAAAATACGCCAATTACTGACTCTAAAGAAAAATTGTTACGCAACCTTGCCAACAAA
Organism: Agriotes lineatus; assembly: GCA_940337035.1. Taxonomy (NCBI): domain Eukaryota; kingdom Metazoa; phylum Arthropoda; class Insecta; order Coleoptera; family Elateridae; genus Agriotes; species Agriotes lineatus. The sequence goes on from CALNHX010004774.1 coordinate 99,723, forward strand.
GAACGATTGATTTCTCAACTAATTCAGACCTTTCAAAATGAAGAGATACACACTATAACTGCGAATGATGATGCTGATACAGTAATAGTACAAACTGCTATTCAAAAAATTTTTAAATTCAAAACAGTCGTAATTGTAGAACAAGATGTTGATCTTCTTACCTTAATTATTGCCCTAACGCCAACTGAAATAGTATATTACAGCCCGAGATGGAAAGTGTTTCATTACTGTCGAGAGATTAGTTAGCTGATTGAGACGCGAAGCGTCGAAATCAGCTATTATCTCGAGACTAAAGAAACTTCCTGTCGAGGTTTGTATACTATTTTATTCGCAACCACTTTATTCTAAACAATAATTGGAAAAATGATTATATTATGATACGACAGGTTATGACGCGCATGAATGGATCAACGAGATTCCCAGTGTCCCTACCTACTCAGCGGTCGGGAATGTACTTCCCGCACTCACTTCCCGCACTTGAGCGGGAAGTGAGTGTGGGAAGTAGCGGGCTGAAATGTACAACTTCCCCCAATCAAATGAGGTCATTACATATATGGTTGCGAATAAAAAATATTATACTACTAAGGGAGGCTCAAGGTAATATAAAAGCAAGAATTTATAGCTCTAAAGATTTACAGTTGTCAAATGTCCTTAAGAACTCAAGAGAAACAGTTCTTTTTGCTCACGCATTTAGTGGTAGTGACACTACATTTGCTTTTTTTAGAAAAGGCAAACTCCAAACTACAAAGTTACTAAACTCGAATACAAATTTACAAGAAGTTGTTAAAACCTTTAACAAACCAAATGCTACAAAACAAGATATTACTGAGGCTGGGGAAATATTTACTCTTGCACTATATAAAGCAGAAAAAATCAAACGTCAGTAAATCATCAGAAGTATGTTCTGTTTAACACCTCGGTTGGCAATTCTAGTCAAACGGTTACTTTGGCAAGGCTGCCCCCGACATTTGCAGCTTTGCAACAACATTTGTTGCGGATTTACCATCAAATTCAGGCATGGCATGGAAATGTTTTACAGCCAGAAGAATGGAGATGGAAGAAATCAGGTGATATTTTAATTCCTGTTTTACTACTGAAGCACCAGCTCCCTTATCAATTTTAAAGTTAATTTCGCGTGCCTGCAAAATAGACTGCAGAAAGTGATGCGGATGTGTAAAATTGGTTATGTGTATGAACTGTCACGGAGAAGGATGCTTTAATGCGGAACGTACCAACGAAATTGAATTTGAGGAAGAATAAATGCCTTTAGTGGATTAGGCTTCAAGGGGAAACCACATAAAAAAACACGCCGGCAAACTCTACCTCCTGGGTGGTGTGGAAACGAGTTTGGTTTAGGAATCACTAATGATTATTTTTGGTTCTTATTAAATTCTATATAATTTAACCGAATGCTACAAAACAGAATATTACTAAGACTACTCCTAAGTTTGCGGTCGACTAATGTAAAAACCCTTAATAATCTGCAAATGACCTATAGGACATGTTTTATAGAAAATTTAATTCTTAATATTTTTCAATGCCTCTATTTTTGTAGTAGAACATCACATTTACAGGATACTACAGAAAAACCATCGCGGTGTCATTATAGGGGTGAAAAAGGGATGAAGCTCACCAGTTAGGGATGGGAACTTTTCGATCCTGTATTGCTACCCCCATTAACTGTCGATCCAGAAAATATCAGCTTATTATAAATTTTTTCTTCTATTTTTGCTAATTTCCCTGTACTATTTACATAGAATTTAAAGCTGTTGAGGTACTTCAAGATATAGTACGTAAGCCAAATTTTGTACGCTTATTAAATGACCCACAAGACACCTTTCTAGTACTATTAAAAATAAAAATATTAAAAAGACAAATTTTTGACTGATTTTCTTTATTTAGAACTAAAAGGCCGTTGGGGCACCTCAAGATATTATCGGAAATAAGATAAATTTTGTACGTTTGTTAGGTGGCCCAAAAGGCAACTTTTTTGTACTATTAAAAAAAAAGTGCTGATTTTTATTCCACCCTAATATATATGGCACAGGCACAACTGAGAAGATTTTATTTTTACCTTTTTACTGATACAAGGTTTGATACACTTATTTTTATCCACTTTGATGTCATATGTTTTTTATTATGCCTCAAACCCACTCGTGCTACAATAGGCCCTCTGGTTAAACTGAGATATGTACAAAAGCCATTTTTTTTATAGTAGGTCGTATATAACGTAAATTTTGTATTAATTACTTGAATTATAGTTTTTATATAATTAATTGCAATAAATTGTACTTTTTCTAGCATTGCAAGGAAGATAGACTATTGTCAAAGATGTACATCTGTCACTATATGCAGGACATTGGCATTATAAGGGGTGGTGGAGAAACTTATTTATTTATTATATAAATGGATCAATAAAAAATGTATACTTCAGCAATGCCAGTTCTTACAGGAAAGATTTAATAAATCAAATCTCATTGGTTGTTGTTCTGGAGTTTAATTTTTGTGCAAAATGCAATACCAAATTATTTATAAGGAAAAAACTGGGCGTGACGTCTTCTGATTTTGTACACATCATGCTTACCAAACAGTTTGAAGAGAAAAGGAATGTTAAGGACATTAAACAAAAAAAAATACCCTTGGATGAACGCCTTCTGTTAAAACGCCAATCAGCTGACCGAGTTAAATTCATTACTTAAAGTAAATTGACAACCGTGGCTACACTCTCCTCTGCTATAAATCTGACTATCATCAAGGCACTCTAGTTTATAGTTATTTTGCATGCATACCAACAAAAATGTCATCTCAACATAGCATACTCGGAAGAAGAAGAAACACTGCGAATGAATTATACATGGCAAAAAATTTGATGGAAAAAGAGCAGTTACCTGCATTTAGAACAGCAATTTCCATTTTCCTGCTTGTCCCAAACTGCGTTAGCTACTTCAACTGTAATCATATCTGTTAGCTTCAACAGCTATTGTTAAAACATTTAGTAATTATGAATGTTTGAAATTCCTGAATAAAGCAAGTTATGTTGAGATTCTTAATGGCATGAGTTCGATATTGAATGATTACTTTACCGCATAGTGAATTAAATGACACTGACTTATATATAGTTTCAACAGAATGCTGCAAGAATTTCTATAAACAATTTCCAAATTTGTTTGAATCCAGTTAATTTTCAGAAATGCAGATACCATGGCCTGCTAATATCCCAGACCTAACTGTTTATAATTTCTTTTTAGGCTAACATCTCAAGCATGTGAGTAGTCCACAGACTATTCAGAAATGCGAGACAAAAACACGGCTGGTTGATGAACAATATATTTAATAATTGGCTTTTATTCTTCAGGGCAACTATTTGAAAGAAGACTGTTTTTTCTAAGAGAATATTTCGGAAATCTGTATTTCCTTACCGAACCAAAAATGTGATACAAAATCAGAAAATCTACTTTTGCGTACCTTTTAAAAATATTAAACCAATTTTAAGAATTGCGAGGTTAGCAAGTCACAACTGGCGCAACTAACAAAAGGCAAGGCTTTAATTCTTCTCGATTTTTCCAAAGCGTTTGATACAATTAATCATGAGATACTTCTTGCTGTTTTATATCATTTCGGATTCGATAGAACTTCTTTACAATTTTTTAAAATTATCTTCAAAACAGGCAGCAATGTGTTCTCATACGAAATGAACAATCTGATTAGCGAGAAATTAAATATGGCGTTCCACAAGGATCTATTTTAGGTCCGCTACATCAGTGTTTCTCAAACTGTGGTCCGCGGACCACTGGTGGTCCGCGAATCAATTCTTGGTGGTCCGTGCACACAAAATTTCATTAGTATTAATAATTGGTCTTTTCGCGAAAACCTACGAAATACGCCTTATTATTTAACTGTGCCGTACTCGAGCAACGAAAATGCGTTTAAAAGACGCAGTGTCAGTGCAGTGATGACAGAACGACAGTGATAGCTATATGGCCTACCTACCACCTACCCCCTACCGCTATTTTTATTTTTACAAACTTACCCCTTTCTTGACTTATCGGAGCACATATTTATTGCAAGTGATTTTAAATGGATAAAGTTGATCACTTTTTTTGACGTTGGTGGTCCGCGGTTAGCGTGAAATTCTGAAAGTGGTCCGCAACTGTCCAAAGTTTGAGAAACACTGCGCTACATTATATAATTTATTCTTCGGGTTTATGTAATACTTTAAAGCACTGCGTGTATCATCAGTATGCAAATGACACGCAGCTATATTATTCGTTCAATCCCAAGGATACTGTAACTGCTTGTAGTCATATAAATGAAGATTTAGATAATTTAGTTAAATTTTGTTCTGCCCATTCACTTATAATTAATCCTGCAAAATCAGTTATTATGCTTTTTGGTAGTAGAAATAATAGACTTTTACAATTGCCTCACATTCAGATAATGATTAATGATAATATAATTCCATGTAAAGACGTTGCCCGAAATTTGAGCCTAACCTTAGATTATAAACTCAAATTTCGTGAGCATGTAAATATTTGCATTCGTAGAGCTTACGCAAATCTTAAACTTATTTATAATAATAGGCACATTTTGAACAAAAATATCAAGGCGCTTTTATGTAACTCTCTTGTGCTGTCTCAGTTTAATTATTGTGATGTCGTTTATGGACCTTGTATCGATAATATTACCAGTACAAGAATTCAAATGGTTCAGAACTCATGTCTGCGACTTATTCATGGCATTAAACGTCGGGAACATATAATATACAAAATTAAAGAGACCAATTGGCTCAACATGAATAAGCGTCGAATTCTGCATTGCTTAGTATTTTTTCATAAAATAATTCATACTAAAACTCCTCCTTACCTATACTTTAAAATCAAATTTCGTACGGATATTCATAATTTGAATTTGAGACATAGGGGATTAATAGATTGTTGCATATATCGCTCTGAGTTATTTAAACGTTTTTTCTCTTATAATGTGTCGAAGTATGATAATTCCATTCCGCCTTCACTGAAAATTCTTCCTTTGACTACTTTTAAAGTTCAAATTAGAAATATGCTATTTAATAATGGTATATAATTTCGGAAACTCTTTTATTAACGGGTGCAACTTGATAACATTGTTACTTTTTATAATTGTGAGTGATTGGGCATTGTATATTGTATATTCTAGGTTATATATTATAGATTAGATATGGCATATACTATATTGTATTTTGTACATTGGAGATTGCATTATGTGTATTTTTGTGTATTTTGAGCATTTTTAATGAATTTGGTTTCAGTTATTTTGCTAGGTGGTAAGTAAGAGCAGGGGTCTCTTTAACAGAGGTCATCTGATTGCCATCTAATTTCCTATAAATTATTTATAATGCATTTCATAAAAATTACTATTGTTTTACTTTTTGGAAATAAACTTTATTATTATTATTATTATTATTATATCTCGATTAGTACATACAGGTTAATAGTTGAAAACAACGGTTAGGTACCCAATTTACATTATAGTTAATTGATTCAGAAAATACAAACAGATTAAAATTCTTTTAAAATTTCGCATCATGACTAGAACATATTATAACATTTGTACATCTGGCTGTTGCTTTCAACTTTTAACCTGTTTGTACTAGTTAAAATGTGGCTTGCTCTTTGTTCGTTGCGCCAGTTATGCCTTACTAACCTCACATTTTTTACCCTGATAACCGAATAAAGATTTCCGAAATAATGGCTTACAAAAAACAGTTTCCTTTTGAATTACTGCCCTGAAAAACGAGGAACAGTATATCACTGACTATTCAACACTATAACATTTAAGCCAATAACATTGCAGACATTTGCTTTTTTCGACCAATAACAGCAGTATATCACTGAATATTGGGCACCATGCAAAATATTCACAAAACAATGTACGTACTCAAAAAATAAATAGCCTTGTTGCGAAGTATCGCTTAGCAACGATGTTCTGTCCTTAGTGATATCGCTAGGTTACGTAGCACTAAACCGCAACAAACTGTGTGGCTTGTTTTAAAAATTTTAAAATACTGTGTTTTGGAAGTATTCCGCTGAATTTAATTGAGAATGAATAATTATATTAATTGTTGGATTATTTTTCAATAATGTTAATCGTTATGTATTAATATTGTTAAATAGTCGTCCCAAATACCACTCGAAGTGGATATATTTTTTAAAAATATTTTGCCATTTCCATAGAAATTATTACAAATTTCACTCAACAAAATCACATTTAAATGTCACTCGCCTTCGGCTCGTGACATTTTTGATGTGATTTTGTATCGTGAAATTTAAACGCAATAATTTACATGGAAACGACAAAATATTTGTCAAAAATATATCCACTGCTTGTGGTATTACCTTGACTATTCAATTCACCTGTCATCTGTCAAGAAGTGACCAACGAAAATCCAGAATTTGACGTTTCTTGGCCAATCAAAAAAATATCAGCGGATATATCTCCCTAGAAGGTATTCAAGTGACTATTTTATTAGAAAAAGTCAATATTGATGTTCGGTTACTATAGAAATTGCGTAATTTGTTGCTAGATTTACTGAAAACCGATTTGAAAAACTAGTTTGGTTCACTGAATAGTCTCTCGAATACCATTCTTAGTCAAAGTTAAGTAGATTATTTTTGCGGTGGTATCACTACTCATGTCCATTGCGCTTGGGATTAGGACTCGTGCTAGCGCACTCGTCCTAATCCTACCGAAGCGAAATGGACATTCGTGATACCACCGCAAAAATATTCGACATAACTTTGACTACTCATGGTATTATAAGTGAATATTGGGCACCATGCAAAATATTCAAAAAACAATGTACCTACTCAAAAACTAAGTAGCCTTATTGTGAAACATCTGCTTTAGTGGTATCGCTTGGTTACGTAAAAATAAACATCAACAAACTGTGTAAACAAAGTTCAGTTGCGTTAAAAATGTTAAAATGTTGGGTTTTGGAAGTATTCCGCTGAATGTAGTTGAGAATGAATAATTATATTAATTGTTGATTTTTTTTCAATAAAGTTAATAATTATGTATTAATATTGTTAAATAGTCGTCCCGAAAACCCCTCAAAGTGGATATGTATGTATAATCGTTAACCTCTCGCCTTATCTGGCGGTGTAATGCTCAACCTGCCCCGAGTTACGAGATGCAAAGTTGGAGTGCGCCTTTCGTGCTTGCGTAGCAACCATTGTGTGTTAGGTGTGTGTTGACCTGGTTACTCTATCTCTGAGGCCTGTAGTTTTGAGTAGAGCAGTTAATTTGGTGCCCAACTGTGAATGGTCTCACCGAGCCCGGTTCAAATTGCCAAGGCTGCGGAAAATTCCGGCTCTCGCGGGATTCGAACCGAGGGCTTGCTTAATGCAGGCCTACCCATCTGTGCTACTCGGCTTCGTCGAAGTGGATATATATTTTTTAAATATTTTGCCATTTTTATTGAAATTACAAATTTCACTCAATAAAATCACAAGGCGAGTGTCATTTTTTATTTGATTTTGTATTGTGAAATTTAAACGCAATAATTTACATGGAAACTGCAAAATATTTGTCAAAATAGATCCACTACTTGTGTTATTACCCTCGAATATGCTAAGAAATACAATGAAAAAGGTTAATTAACAAACAAGAATTTCACCTTAACGATTAAAATTAAAAAAGGGTGTTTCATTAATCTACTAATACTACGGCAGTCTATATTGTTCCAGACCATGACACTGGGCCTATAAAGTGATCTTTGGAATGACCTACCATGGCAACATTGCTTCGCAACCCTTTAACTAAAAATTACTAGTTTTGGTTACGAAATGGACAATCTGTCAGTGCAGTGTCCCTGTCAGTCTGATAAATGCCAGTTGAAAAACAATCTTTAAAATCGTTACTATTTACATCGTAGTGCATCGCTTCACTCTAATATTTGCTTTAAAAACAATTTCTCATGGTTAGGTGAATAAATCTTCATTGCAAGTAATCGCTACTAATTTTAACTTCGTTTAAAACACTAATTTCTTCAAAATAACTTGCTTGGAAGTTAGTGGTATTGCAGTCGGAAAAGGCCTTCTCATTTTATCAACCTTTATATCGGGTGGGGGGTAATTTTCAAATTTTAAATAGGATGATGTAGTTTTGTTTATAAAATTAGAATCTAGGTAAAAAACTATACAGGGTGTCCCAGAATAACTGTTCCTAGTTCTCAGAATTGAGAGAGGGCATGTTACTCAACACTTTTTAATAATAAACTAGTGTTCGGAAATACTTCCGTATTGAAGTAAAACTGCATGAAGGATATGAGGATTAGAAATTTCTCCAATGTGGATACATAATCCATTCACAAAACTCGTGAACTGTCAATGTCAATTTTTGTTAAATATTTGCTGAATCTACCTGGAAATTAGTAATATTTCAAGTTAGGTTATGTTACCTGCGTCAACAGTTAAGCGAAGTAAAAAACATGAATCTTAAATAATTATAATATTATTGAGGTCGAAGAACTCAACGTTTCGCCCACTTTCGTAAGGGGCTTCATCAGGAGGAAAAGCAAAAGAGCGTGGTAACGCAACTTCAGAAGAGTTTCGACTCTGGTGTGGTTTACACGTTGAGTTACCACGCTCTTTTGCTTTTCCTCCTGATGAAACGCCCGTTTGTTACTTAGAGATGTGTGGGAGCTTAGGACAAAGTATAGAATATACTTGTATATAAGCGTACTCGGGGATACATACACTAAGGGCCGGTTGCAGAAAGCAATGTTAAGTCTCGTGTTAGCTAACGCGACGTCAAAGTGAACAAAAACGCATCAAATCTCAAATGCTTATGGTAACTAATACATTAGTAAACAAAATTTGATGCGATTTTGTTCACTTTGACGCGACGTTAGCTAACACCAGACTTAACATTGCTTTCTGCAACCGGCCCTTAGTATATCATAGTAATCATAGTTCATCCACTAGATATTCATGAATGCGTTTTAAACTTCATAAAATCTTTCAGGCGGCGAATATGTAGATTTTGCAAGATTTTATTAGGATATGCTGTATCATCATAGACTCCAGTAGAATTTCTACTTCGTCGTAAAGGATGGTTATATGATGTATTGATTTGCAAAAGTGTTTTTAACCAACTTTTAGATACTTACAAAGAATTGTTCGAAGCTTACCATTTCTCTTTTGGTTCACTTTAATTACTTTGTCTACAACAGTACTAACAACTTAACAGCAATTAACACATGTGCTTCCTTGCACAGTAGAATTCGTAAGTTTTAGTGACAAAAATGCCAGAAGAAAATAACTAAAAAGTACTAAAGCTAGTGACTTTAGCTATGTCTGCATAGTTATCTAAATTCTGAAATCGTAAAGTGGGCATTTATAATTAGTTTTGGGTTGACTAGTATGAAATATTTTATGAAACTGAAACATAATGGACAGCAGCAGGTTTGTGGCCATTCTAAAGCAAGCGTACATATGAGCTGCTTAGACCAGTACCTGAACACCAACATTGAGCTTCCTTTCCACATGGAAAGGATCTGATTAGGATGATCAAAATTATTATTAAAAAGTATTGAAGTTTGTAGTAACAAAAAACTAGAATGCATGGTGGTTCTTCATAAACATTGTTCGGCTACGATTCCAGAATATGGTAAATTTTTGAATAATGTAATATTTTCTAAAACAGTTTTAAGGATAGTGCCTAGCTATCAGAGATTGGTTAGCCAAGTGGTAAAGGTAAAAGTTTCCACTTGAAGCCTCGAGTTCAAATCTCAAGGTCATGATTATTTGTAGCTCTGGGACTACCATACAAATACCTTTGATGGTTGTTACCGCTACGAATGGGCGTTCTTCCTTGACAATTCAACAGGCTAACCTATGGCTTATAGAACGACACATTGTGTGGTAGAAACAACCCAGCAGCCTATCAATAAGAGCTGTCGTCCTAGTGGAAACTAATCAGTGCTCCAACATTAACATGTCCCACGTGAGTAATTCTCTGGATCTCAAAATATATACAAAATCATTATAGCTTAGGATGTAGAAAAACAAATTGTAAGTAAGTAATTTATATAAATTTTACTATTCATTTGTTAAGAGTGCTTAAAATTTTCCATAAAATAAAGGAGTTATGGGAATTTCAGCTGTATCACACAGTATACTTAACAATAATTACAGTAATTTATACCGAGTGGGGACCTTCAAGACAGCATTGGAAACCACACTTATGTCTACATACAGAGAGGTGCATGAAAAACGGACAGAGCTGTGGGATGGCTATTAGTCACCCGTTGTTCAAAATTCAAACCGCAAATGAAATGGTTTACAGCTCACTATAAACTGACAGTAATCGATATTTTTTAATTCAAACTGCCTCTGAGCAACGATGGTCAATTTTTCTTTTTCAAATAGCCACTCTAATTTTTTAATCCTTTTTTGGACTCCACGGATTTTTCTGAATACAAATGTGTGAGTACAAGCAGACCTTGCCGTTCGCGGATTTGCGTTTCGCTGATTTGATTTTACGCGGGGAACTTATGTTCTCGCTTTTATTATCAACGTTAACTGTTTCAACTTTCACACACTAAGTAAATAAAGCAGACGTATGCGGTTTATGTCATGAACACCTAACTAACATTATTTTTCACGAACTTGTAAGCACACTTATCGAGCCTATTCCTTTGAATCTCTTATTACCAGATCGGACCAGAAATAAATTTTAAAATTATAACTTGAATAAACAAATGGACAGTCGAGCTCTAGATTCAAGTGGCAGACTTATGTTACGTATGGAATTTTACTTTGTATACGCATGTTTATGTATTTTTGAATTTTTTGAGGTTGCATAGTATAAATAATTCTAGTTAATGTAACCTAACCTCGTTTTTATCATTTATGTGTTTACTTGCGCATTGCGGTTTTGAGCTTCGCAGCATTCTTCTGGAACGTAACCCTCGTGAACGGCGAGGTCTGCCTGTATATCATATTTTTATTCATTCATGCCTACGAAAAAATAAAAATAACTAAATTGTTACAAATTGCGATGGCATCAAATCGCCCATGAAATGCAATCAAGTAGGCTGGTTGGCACCGTTTCTGGGGAATAGATCGCAACACGTCAGAATTAATTGCAGCGTTTCTAAAATTTTTAATGTAACGTCTGATGTTCCTCAGGGTTCCCATTGTGGACCTATTTTATTTTTTATTTATGAATGACTTGCCAGATGTAATTAAGCTATGTAAATTGTTAATTTTTGCGGATGATGTTAAGATTTTTCGCACTGTGGCATTGAGTGATGATAGCAAAGATCTCCAGAATGATTTGAACAACTTTATTAATTAGTGTAATATCAATGGACTTTCAGTAAATACTAAAAAGTGTTTTTTTATTACTTTTGCTCAGGTTCAAAATAAAATAATTGACGAATATATGATAGGTAGTGATAAACTTGGAAGGGTAGATAGTATAATTAATCTCGGCGTACTTAGCATTCAACTCAGAGTTAACTTTCACACAACATATCAATACTATTTCTTTAAAAGCTCTTAAAGCGCTAGGATTTATATGCCGGTCCGCAAAACACTTCTCAATCTATACCATTAAAAAATTATATTGTAGTCTAGTTCGGTCACACTTAGAATATGCTTCAGTTGTTTGGTCACCGATATATGAAGTACATAGATCCAGGTTAGAAGAGTTCAAAATAAATTTTTAAGGGTTTTGAGTTATAGACTGGGCACACCAATTGATCTCATTAATTATAGTTACATAAGGTGCACCTTTTAACTGAAAAACTCTAGCTAATCGCCGAACATCTGCCGATCTCTGCTTCTTACATAAGTTAATTTCTGGTGCAATAAACAGTTACGTTCAAATTGCTAATATATCATTCAAAACAAATAGTAATTATTACAATACTCGGACCAGATCTGTCTTCTTTGTGCCACAATGTAACACAAATTATAGTATATATTCTACCATCTATTGTATGCTGAGAATGGGCAATGTCATAATTAACAAGACAAATCTGCGCCTTTTCTCATCGTCTTATAACATCTTTAAACGAGCCTTAAGCACTATTAACTTCAGTATTTTTAGTAGCCAATAGATGTGATATACTTACCTATATATTATATTTGGTTCTTTTAAATTTCTATTGCAATATTGATTGCATGATCGTTCATTATGTCGAGGTTATTTATATTATGATTATATCTATATTATATGTATAATCTGTAACCTCATTTACCTTGCAGTGTAGAGGCTGGTGCTTTATGCGCTGGCATCTCATCTGGCGGTACAATGCTCAACTTGCCCCGGCTTCAGGATACAGAGTTGGAGCGCGCCTTTGGTGCTTGCGCAGCAACCATTGTGTGAGTTGTGTGTCTTGGTGATGTGTTACTCTATCTCTTAGGTCTGTGGTTCTGAGTAGAGCACAGTTAATTTGGTGCCCAACTGTGAATGGTCTCACTGAGCCCAATTCTAATCACCAAGGATACGGAAAAATTCCGACCTCAGTGGGATTTGAACCGAGGACTTGCTTAATGCAAGCCTGGAGCTTACCCATCTGCGCCACGCAGCTTCTTATCAATGACTACATTTACACGGTCCGCTAACACCGGTGTTACAACATCGGTTGTTGTTAACACCGGTGTAAATTGTAGTGTAAATGGGGTTTAACGCCGGTTTTACTAGAACCGGTTTACTAACGCTACACCACTTCGCCAAGAGGGGTGACATTAGTAAGCGGGTGTAAGATGTACGTGTAAATGGATACTTTTGACTTACACCCGTTCTGAAACAGGACTACCAACATAATTGTAAAGATGGTTGGTTGTTCTGAGTCGCAGTTGTCAACCACACCAATGCCACTCCGTTGAATTGTATCAGCTGTGTTATTAATCTTGAAGGTTATAGCGGTTATGTTTATAATTTTATAATAACAGACAGCATCTGACAGTGTTACCGATGGAAAATCTCGAAGCAGTTGGTCACACTGCGACGAGGTTTTAGATAACACCACGCTAACACTGACGTACATTTTAACGCCTGTACAACACCCCTTGTGTAAACGCACGTTTTACACGAGTTTTAATAACAACGGTTTAAATAACACCACCGTTAAATTACCGTGTAAATGTAGTCTATATTATATACATATACCGGGTGTCCGTTCTCAAAGTCGAACATAGGCGATTAACATTGTATTGAACGTTTTTGCCGATTCCTGCTCGCCAATTCAACTTACAGGGAAGGTAGTGGTATCAATGGAAAGATAAAATTATTACGCATCAAATGATACCAATAATAATATTCAAGATGCGATTTTTATTTTAAAATACTAATTTAAAACTTGGGAATTTTTAAATATTATTTCAAGTTCGATAGCATTGGTCAAAAAAAATTGGTAATTAGTTGGCGTAAATCAAGTATTTTCTGTCAACGTCTGTTAAAATTATCTACAGAAAATGAATTATTTCAGTGAAGAACGAGTGAATGCACTAATGTTAAAATTAACATTAGTGCATTCACAACTAATGTTAATTTCCTATGTTCGACTTTGAGAATGGACACCCGGTATAAAACGGTTCTGAATTTGTTGTAATTATTTTTATTTTTGTAATTATTTTACTATTAAGTATCTGGTTAAATTAAAAATTTTCTTGCTAACTCTTTTTACTTATTACTAAAAGTATCATTACTTATTATTAAAAGTATTACTTACTGTATCTTTATTTTGTATAAAAATGCATTTGCAAAAATAGATAATAATAATAATAATGTTCAAAAATGAACGTCAAACCCATAAGACTTCAATTGCGGAACATCTGCTGTACAGATGACTTGCAGTTCATGAGTGATTTGATGCCAGAGCAATATGTAAAAATGTCGTCATTTTTCTTTGATATGAATAAAGGAAAATATGATATTCTTACATTACTGTATTCAGACAAAATTTGTGAAGCCCACAAACGGAAAAAAGTTGACAATCTATACTGAGGCATTTTGAATTAAAAAATACTGTCAGATTATGATCCTACAGCTCTGGCTCTTCTTCACGCAAATCTCTGTATATCACATAGAAATGACAATGGTAATGATTGAACGAGAAAATTACTGCACAGAAGAGTAAAAACATATCTGTCCGATTAAATGGCAAGCAACAAGACAAATGTGATTTACATTGTAAATTTCCTACGTTCTGTTTTGAACGTCCATTCCCGTCAGTGTATTTCAAATTTATAATACAAATAATTTTAAGTCAGCTTAAATTTCATTGTTTATCATAAATGCTACTTAAAGGCTGGGTAAACTAAAAGATCTGTTTTTATAAATAAAGATAAAATATAATTTTTGAAATTGTTACAGCTTTTTATAAAAGGACTTCAAAAGAAAAAATATGTTGTCATCTAAGCTTTGCTTCAACAGCAGATTATTTAAAATAAAACACGTGATCAACTGCCCTATAAAACTGGGTGCACCGTCCGGTCTATTCCGCATGCGCTGCCAGCGAAGTACGGTTTATGGTACGATTAGCCTATGTCAAAATGTTGTGGGTGTCGTTATCGTCTCGTAATTTTTAAAGCAATGTTGTTGCGCTCTCGGCGGTGGTTCAGGTTAATGGTTTATGTTAGTTGTTAGGTCTTATGATTGTTTGTTAGAGAAAAAATACGAGAGAGAGTCTGTCCAACGTTACATTTTTATGATCACTGTTACATTTTTGCGCATGCGCACTAGACCGGACCGTCCACCGAATTTTTACCCTGCAGCCAATATTTCACTTTTCACATATCCAAAAACAGATTACATTTGTAGTTTATCTTGCCTCTAAACAAAATATTTAACGCTCAGTGAGATACTTACAATGCCACCTCCTTTAAGCAATTTCAGCTTAAAATCATCTCCGATTGAAGAAAATACATATTTTTCTTTCTGTACTTTGATTATTGCAGGTCCTGTTTGTTGAAGATTGAGATCATAATTGAAAGTGATTTTCTTGGGTTCATCTTTATTACGTAAATGTATTTCAATAGGCAAAGTAAATCCAGCATAACCAGATTCTTTTACGGAATACGGAGGTTCCTTTATAACTGCAATTTAAAAAATTAAAAGGAAAACTAACAGGAATTTAACTCTTACCTCTTTTGGGTTTCGGAAATGTTTCGTGTAGGTAAAATACTACTTTTTCTATGTAGTAATGTATATTTGCACCGTCACATCCCCTAACAAATACCTCCCAATCGTGAGTAAATCCATCTTGTGTACGCTTGGTACGAATGGCAGCTTCGTGGCCAATTTCTAAATTTATTCGCACTGACATAGTTCACAATTTCATCTTACATCTAGATAAAAAATCATGTTGCTTCTTCCAGTTACATTACGGTAGTGTTTCATAAATTCCTGACTAGATGCATGTACACACAAAATCTTCTTTTAACCTAATTTTTGTAGCTCCTCAAGAGAAGCCGTGAATTACTTCTTTTCACGAACTTTGATTGTAATATAGTTTTTGAGATGCATTTAATTTACAATAACTAAAAACTGCAATGTTATTATTGCATTTTGATTGATACCAATAGTTTATGAATTTTATAAACAAACGGCGACGTTTGTTTTTAGTCGATTGACAACTAACTACCAACATTTCAATAGCAAATTCAAATTGTATCAAGGTCATTATAAATGTAACACAATAATTTACAGACAAAAATATGGTTATATTATTTTATGACCCAATGCAAAATGTATTATTTTGTTTTCATAGTTAATACATGTATGTATGTTTTATTTGATTTTACAAAATCTTATTAACTTGATATGTACAATCAGTGCTACCAAGATTACAGTTCTAGCTTTCCTTGTTTCTGGTTTCTTACGTCTTTCATCAAGACCCAATTTTAATCTGACATTTGACAGGTAATTGACGTGAATTTTGGATTCTGCTTATATAGTTAATCTTATAATTAAAAGGAATTCGTAAGAACAGTCTATAGGTAATCGATTTTAATTTAAAGCATACAATTTAAGGTGTCTAAATGATTTACTTTACAGCAGCTAGATCTAAACGAAATTAATACCAAATGGCTGGATGTGTATCTTGTTTTGTTCTACCTTTGCTCCTATTTTTGTTCCATCGATTCATTCAACCACTAATTCTCAAGTTGTGGAATCCTTGGGAGAAAAAGGAAAATACACTAGACGATCCTAAGGATCAAAATCTGCAAGTACAAGCTAGCAATACAACAAAATATGCGGATGTAAACATCTCCGACATACTGAAGGGCAACTGCTGCATCAGAAGATGAAATGCGTGAATTTGAATATGTTGTTAGCTATTGTAAATGTTTATATGTTTTATAAATTTAAAAAGTATTTTAGCACTAGAAATTGATTATAAATCTTACTTTATGGAGGCGCAATGCGTATTAATTTAGTGTTTTATTTAAGATAAGTTTCAGCATTCCAACGATTTCCCTCATGTAAGTTATTCCACTGTAAAATGCACGCATGCCTACTATGATTTTATAAAATAGAGTATTCTTTAATGAAATGTTTAATTTTGCTAATTTTAATTGCAAAAAATTCTGACAGTAAAAGAGATAGTAATGTGAACTCACTTAAATTTTATGTAAATTATTAATAACTTGATAAAAATGACACCATTGTCAGTATTTTATTAATGACACACAAAGTACAGTGAATTCCCCTCCATTTATTGGAGGCATCCGTCTAAAGGAAATAGTCATGTCCATTAAAGAGAGGACAAGAAAAATATTAAAACATGCTTAAAAGTAACTATCAGAGTGGTATAGTTGATGTGAAAGAACAGAATTATATATATAAATTTGGAGTGGGTTAGGTACTCCATTAACGCGAATATCCATCAGCTAGTACGGACTTATTAAGATACCAAGAATGCATAGCTTGTACTGTGCAGAATTCATATCGAAACATGGCCACACAAGCTAAAAGTAGCTTGCGGAACGGGTTATTGCTTCTCTAATCAATATAACAATTTTATACTACGCTGTTAGTGGTTAGCAATATGATATATCGTATATTCAGTAACTTTCTCGGGGTGGTATAGTTGATGTGAAACAGCTGAATTAGATATAGAAATTCAGTGTGGGTTAGCCACTCCATTAACATGAACCTCCAACAGCTAGTATGGAACTATTAAGATACGAAGAATTCATTGCTTGTACTGTGCAGGATTCATATAGAAACCTGCCCAAGTGTGCTAACCATTGCTTGCAGAAGTGGGAATTACTTCTTTAACAAATTTAACAATTACATGCAACGCTCTTAGAAGTCTTTCAGTTTGTAAAGTACACCGCGTCATAGATGCGCAGAATGCTAGAAACGTCCGGACGAGTCCATTACGTTCAACAAGGTGATTTCCGCTGTTGTATTCAGTTCATTGCCGTTCGTCGTGTCATTTTGTTTACATGTTTCCGTGACTATTAACCCGTTAATAATATCAAAAAGGGGTTTGGGCGAACACCTTACAGTCTGGTAGCTACATGACGCATTGGGGTCCGTAGCGCCATATTCGAACTTTCTCAAGTCACACGCGTATTCAAGCGCCTTTGGCCTGCGCCCTCTGCCAGATTCCCAGCTGTTGTCTGAAATGCTGCCACGACCAAATGGCGAAGTTCCATGCACAGCTTTGACAAAAATTCACAGCAAAACGGGCAAATTTAGTAATAATTCCTCGCGCGGAATGGAGCGGATGACGCACGGCGAGTCCTCCCGCCGCGGAAAGCGTTTAGCGGAGGGCGGCCTCGCGAGCTACTAGTACAGCTTGTACTTCTTATGACATGCTAATTTATTTAGCATTTGTACTTCTTATGACATGCTAATTTATTTAGCATTTGAAACCAAAAATAAATCAGCATGAAAAGTTTTCCTTTAAAATGGGAATTTTAATGTGCCTCCCTAAAAATTCCTATTGCTACGCCACTGATACCGTCTATTGGCGCATAACTGTAGCCACGCCTATGTACTTCTTGCTTTGAAGCCACTCTAGTGGCCGGCAGTATGTTATATAGTATTTTCTGTAACCTTTTCAGAGTGGTATGGTCTCTGTGAAACAACTGAACTAGATATATAATTTAGAGTGGGTTAGCTACTCCTTTAATATGAATTTCTACCTGCTAGTCCGGAATTACTAAGATACGAAGAATGCATTACTTGTACTGTGCGGAATTCATATTGAAACCTGCCCAAGCGTACTAAACGTTGCTTGTGGAAGTAGGTATTACATCTATAACCATGTTAACAATTGTGTGCAACGCGCTTAGTGGTCGGCAGTATGATATATATTGATTTCAGTAACTTGCTCGATGTGCTGTAGTCACTGTGAAACAACTGAACTAGATATATAAATTTAGAGTGGGTTAGCTACTCCACTAACACGAATCTCCATCAATTGTTACTTAATAATTATTAAGACATGAAAAATGCTTAGTATTGAGCAGCGTTCATATGGAAACGTGCCCAATCGTTCTAAACCTTGTTTACGGAAGCGGGTATTCTCTAACCAATTTAATAATTGTATGCAACGCTCCTAGTGACTGGCAGTATGAAGTATCGTATTTTCAACAACTTTCTCGGAGTGATATAGTTGATGTGAAACAACATGAACTAGATATACAGTGCGTAAATTAAGTATGGAAACGGTGGTATTATTTGAATACGGCCATAGATAGAACTCTGAAATTTGGTATAGAAGTACAACATATGGTTTTCTACTAATATTCGTGGTTCCAATTTTTTTATCGATTGTTAACGACTGCAGCATGGCCAACTTGATTATTTTTTTAAATTGAAATGGGGGTCGAAAGTACCATCATTAGAAAGCTGTTTTTGTGTAGATCCAACGATGTAGCACTTGATATGGCAGTTTTGAAAAATAACTTCACTATACCAAATTAAGGGCCGGTTGCAGAAAGCAATGTTAAGTCTGGTGTTAGCTAACGCGACGTCAAAGTGAACAAAAACGAATCAAATCTCAAATGCTTATGGTAACTAATACATTAGTAAACAAAATTTGATGCGATTTTGTTCACTTTGACGCGACGTTAGCTAACACCAGACTTAACATTGCTTTCTGCAACCGGCCCTAAAGGTTGTAGATAAAAATGTATTAGATAACTGAAACCGATAGTAAGCGCTGAAAACAAAACAATGCCACACGTCAAAAATTATAAGCGTTGTTTGAATTTGCATAGTTAGTGAGAAAGTACCTACTATGGAAAATCTTACAGAAAAGGAGAGAATAGAGATTCTCATGATGATAGGATATGGTGATAGAAGACGTAGTTATGCGGTATGTAAATTCTTATACAATGGTTAAATGGGTATTCTTCATAAATGTACTGCTTAAAGTTGAAAAACAAAACAAACCATTCACCGCTAACTAAATTTTTAGCATATCTAGCAAGCCGTTGAAAGTAATATTCTCAAAGTTTAATTTGGTATAGTGAAGTTATTTTTCAAAACTGCCATATCAAGTGCTACATCGTTGGATTCTACACAAAAACAGCTTTTTAATGATGGTACTTTCGACCCCCATTTCAATTTAAAAAAATAATCAAGTTGGCCGTGCTGCAGTCGTAACGATCGATAAAAAAATTGGAACCACGAATATTAGTAGAAAACTGTATGTTTTACTTTTATACCTACCAAATTTCAGAGTTCTATCTATGGTCATATTTAAATAATACCATCGTTTCCATACTTCATTTACGCACTGTATACTAAATTTAGAATGGGTTAGCTACTTCATTAACACCTAATTCCATCAGCTAGTACGGAATTATTAATATACGAACAATGCATAGCTCTCACCATAGGCGCCGACTTAATGGGGGCCGCCAGGCCCAGGCCCCACATAAAATTCCTGTGTTTAAATTCAAAATACATTTTTTATGGAGTAACTTTGTTGTTAGTTGGAGTTGTCTTTTGTCTAGTTTATTTTTATATTTTATGAAATAGAATTTGTTTTTGTTTTCACAGAGAAATATTTAAGTTGTTTGTATAATGTGTTTGTGATTAAATCTGTTTAGCATACCTATTTATATTCTTGTCATTAAATAGTATCTAAGTGTTGCTTGTCTATGTTTTTTAAATTTTATGCGTTATTTTTTATATTTTCTGAAACGTAACCTTGATAAATCAGTGGCAAAAATATAAACAACTGGAAGCGTTAAAACTGCATTTGAACTGAAATTTTTAATTTACCCCCTTCTAGCTGGGGGGGAGGTACTCCTTGCCCCACCCCCCGACCCCCCGGTGAATATCCAATGGCCCCACATGAAATTTTACGAAGTCGGCGCCTATG